>JARQOC010002053.1:0-30723 GCA_033576535.1 Allobates femoralis
CCGCCGTTTGAAAGGGGGTGGAAAACCCTTTTTGAGATCCATGATTTTTCCCATCTTGATGTAAGTTAGGCGGTGTACACTTTCAGGAGACAGCAGATGTGCTTATCCATCAGGACACCACCAACAGCACTGAAGACGTGTTCTGTGAAAATGACATGACAAAACCTCCTGGCATGCCTGTGTGAACTCAGGATACTCCTCTGTTTTTAAACCCCAAAAATGAAAAAAGGGTTCAACCCTCCCCTGATGGCATGGATATTGAGCTGAGATACTCCTGCACCATTCTCTCCAGTCATTCACTTTGTCAGACTTGTATTCAGTTTTGCCGGTGGATGGGGCAGGTTTAAGAAGTTGGTCAAAGGACTCCAAGAAATTGGTTCTGACAGTTATATTGCTATTGCTAATATTTCTATGCTGTCGACTTGATATCCCCCAGATTAGAAGTGTACATCTGCAATGCGTACTGTGTCCCTCACTGATGTGTTAGGGAAAACAGTCCTAAGATTCTCTAACAGCTTTTTTGATACTCCAGCATGCGTAGGTCCCTGTCCAGGGCAGGAAGCTTTTGGCTAAATTTACTCTTGTACTTCGGATCCAATAGTGTGGTAAGACCAGCAGTTGTTGCTAATCCGAATGCTAATGATACAGCAATCATGTTGCTGCAAGAAAGTGCTCATGTGTCTGAGGCACCTATGAGGCCTAAATGATTGCTTTGCTGGTGGTAGAGAAAAATTGAGCTTTCTTCCTCCATCTTCTCCCAGCAACCTCGGAATACAGAAAGTAGAACCATTCCATCCTCAGCTTCTGATTATTCTATGCCCATCAGCTTTTCATCCTTGTTGTCCTCCATTTGTTATCCAGCCCCTGCATCTTCACCACTAGTTTGTTTGGTACCATGAGCTTCTCCCTGTCACTCTACTTCACCCTGCCATGCCACCCGGCTGTGTGACGAGAGTCTGGACCTTTGAGATCTTGATACCTTTTCAACATCATCCTCTTCTTCCTGTGGTACCACCTCAATTCTGCAAACTCTTGAAAGCTTGTTCCAGCAAGTAGATAACTGGAATAGTGATGCTGATGATGGCATGATTAGTGCTAACCATCTAGTAGCCATTTCAAAACTGTGCATATGGGTACAAAGGTCGTTGATCTGTGTCCACTCTTGAAGCATCATTTGCACCACATTTTGCTCACTTTGTTGTCACTGTACGCATCAGTATATACTGTGCCAGGGCTTGTCTCTGCTGCCACAGTCACTGCAACATGTGCAGAGTGGAATTCCACCATGTCGGCACATCACATGTCAAATGGTTAACTGTTTGTTTTGAAAGACTTCTGTATGCGATGCTAGTTGATGGCCCGCGGGGTGAGAACAGCAGAAGTGTGCACACATCGATCGCGCTTTATGCAGCATCTCATCCGAGACAAGTGGCATAGAGATGCTGGACAACCAGTTTGAGGACATGAGTCATGCAAGGTATGTGTGTATGATTGCCCTGGTGTAGGGCTGCCACCAGTTTTGCACTATTATCGCACACAGACTTCCCTGGCTCCATGTTTAGCAGAGACAGCCATGGTTTAAACTCAGCCTGCATAGCTGTCTACAACTCTTCAGCTGGGTGACTCACATCTCCAAGGCATTTTAATTTAAACACTGCCTGATGGTGGAGAGCCCTGACACCACAGTACGGAGTTGGGGTGGATTCTGTCTGAAGTGTTGGAAAATTACGGGAGAGGTCAAGGGTTCAGCTGGAGGCCCTAAAGGACAAGGCAGAAACAATGGGTTAAGTGGTAGACATTTGTTCCAAAAAGTCTTGGGGATTTCAAGACTTGGGAAGGAGCCCCTTCCCCGCCCGGCCCTGCAGCCACCATAGTCACCCAGTGGCCATTGAGGGAGGTGTAATGCCTCTAGCTATGCTTGCTTGTCCAGATGTCAGTGGTGATATGCTCCCTGTCACACAAAGAGTTTCTCAAGCAATATGTAATATGTCTGCAACAAGCTTGTGTAGTGCAGGTACAACTTACTTCCAGAAGTAGTGACTACAGGGCAACTGATACTGAGGGGGGTTTTGGATAACATCTGTATCCACCAGGTGGAAAGGCAGCCTTTCCTGGCCAACAAATGAGATATAGTTAAGTTCAAGCACTTTGGAGGAAATTATCTTTTATGTGACCAAAACTGTGGGACCGTGGGTTGGCTGCTGTGATGAGATAGGAAGGGCTAGGGTGTACGCAACAAACTGCTGCACTGGGAATAAGGTACAGGCCCAGATGTTATGGTGGGTTTACAAACCAGTGGTGTGTTTGGTATCCAGGATCGGTCCAAATCAGCAGACATGTCCACTTCTGTAACAGCTGAGGGGCTGTCACTATGTCCTGTCTGTAGCAGGTAAATAAGTGGAGGTCCTGCGGCAGGACATCTGTCGGACTACACTTGCCACACTGACAGAGGAGGAAGAAGCAGCAGATGGGTTTGAAGTGGCATGTCGGTGTATGGTAAAGCTGCTAGGCACAGTTTTGCCACAGTAATTTGTTACTGTGGCTAACACATGGTCCTGGGCCATGTGACGGTTCATGAATGTAGCAATCAAATAGGAGGGTTCTACTTAATTTTTTTACTACAAAATTGGCAAATGACGTGAGTTGGGTCATCTTTTGCAGGGTGAAAAAAGGCCCAGTTTAAGTGACTCTTGCCACCTCAGAGTACTCCAGATCCATGACTGCTACTGTCCAGAGGCAGAATTAAGGCTGAGGATGCAGTGCCTTGTCCTGCTTGCAGCCTTAATCTCTGAATGGAACACGCAACCTAACCTTCCTCCTTCTCCTCTGCTAACCTGTGTGACTCTGGATTGATTCCAAGTGGGATCTATAAGTACAATACAAAATAATATTGTGGTATCGTGTTAGCCAGAGAGATCAATGTAAATACTTAAGTCCCAAAAAATTGACAAAAGTATTCAAAGACTGATACCTTTATTGGCTAACCAAAAAATTATATTTTTAAGCTTTTAAAGCTCAAGACTCCTTCATCAGACAATATTACAAATTACATTACTAGAGACATTTTAAATACAAATACAGCAGGACATGAGGTGATGTTAAGTCAAGGAGGCCATAAGGAAATTGAAGTGAAGTCTTTGGTTTAATGATGTTAGATGAGGAGTAAAGTTGTACTTTTACACATCAGAAATTAAATGCAGTCTTGTTACTGATGTAGTTGATGGTGCAGTGGTCTATTACACATAGAGGATCTTCTTGTGGAAGGTTAGGCTAGGGTCACACCATATAGCCAGCTGGTCCGATTTTGGCTATCAGAATTTGGCTTTTTTTTTTTCTAAGTCCCAAAACGGATTGAAAAACGGATTAGATGTAATAAACACCCTGATCCGTTTTTTTCTGCACCTAAAAAACATTTGCTAGGTTGTTTTTGAGCAAAAATCGTTGCTAGTCAACGTTTTTGGGAGGTCCCGTTTTTCAAAACATAAAGAAAATTTTAACCATCGGCGCCCTATGGAAAAATGACTCCGTTTCTTTTTGGGTGCTTAAAAAAACCGAATTCGTTTTTTCAAGAATTTTGGTTAAAAAAACGTCTAAAAACGTTCAGAAGTACAGGAGGCTCAAAAGACCTACAAAAAACGCATTGGCCAATGGAACATCAAACTTCCAAAAACGGATAGCTATGGGTGACCCTAGCATTCAATTGTGTCTATGTATGCCTCATGTATCTCCAGTGTCAAATTGTGCCCTTTTACTAGGGATTGGAAAAACTTCTTATGAAACATGAATTCCCAGATTTTACATTCCCTATCATTGTTGTAGTGACTTTCAATATTATGAACTTTTAAGTATGCCATGTTGTGTACTGGTCTAGAGAAGTGTATTCCTACCAGGCATTGTCAGCTCCAATTTTTATCATTATGTCTATGTAGATTCATCACTTATTTGTAGCTTTTGCAATTTTTCCCCTAATATAGTTTTATGTAGGCACCTTGTTAATTGTATCTTATACACCACATTGCGAGGATGTACTATGCCGAAAAAAGGCAATGAATCTTACTTAGTCCTTGAATTTTGTTGGCTATAGGGACTGCTATTTGTTGGGGATTTCTAGGTGCAAGTTATTCACTTTTGCTGTTAAGGGAAATGTGCCTTTTGTGATGGTAGATGTGGAGGACACTTTTGACCGGGAGATTAGGGATGGGCGAGTTACTACGCTAGGGACTCGGGACTAGGGATTTGATGTACTCGCAGGACTGTTACTCGGACGAATCTCCCAGCTTGGCTCGCTACAGTGACGAGTCAATGGAATTCCAAAGTCACACAAATAGCTTGACTCGTCACAGATACCCGCTGTTCAGCAGCGTGTCCTGATGCGAGTCTACGATTCGACGTCCCTTACGTGTTCAGATTCCGAGTCCTGTGATACTGTATTTCGGGAGTCGGACTCTCGAATAAGATTCTGTTTGTTGCGAGTCAGCACAGCGTGCGTGTTAGGTCAGAATAAACTTGTGAAGATAGCCAATATAGTCAGTTAATGGCATAGAACAAGGTGGTTGTGTCAGGACTATTATTGGACTGCTGTCCATCGTGTATGACCTATGTCATCTATGACAGGCAAGGCAGTATATAAGCTTTGTCACACGGACATTTAGGGCATATTCTCTGAGACGATCTGACCTAGTATAGGGAGAGAGAGATATATGCTGGGACAGATCAGGGATTGTCAAGTGTAGGGAAGATTCTTTATATTAAACCAAAAAAGCTCTTTGAGAGCTAGGAGGAGGACGGAGTCAGTGACTGTGTAGGACAGGCAGGCAGGGGAGGGAAGGAAGGTAGAAGCCTTAGAGTGCACACAGGACGGACCTAATAGCTTTGCTTACATCACTCAGCTTTGCTAAAAGCTCGCAGTAGGAGATTAGCTGAGGTGCTGTTTACTTTTTGTTTTTGCACCAGATCGATTTTTGTTCCTAATAGACAAGAGCGTTTTTTTTCTGTAGGCAGACCAAGTTAGTGTTGCGCTAGCACGTACTCCACCTTAGGAGTGTAGTGTGCGGCTGTCAATGAAAAAGTGTGAGAGGCACAACTTACCCGCCAAGCATAGTGGACGCTTCAGCTAACCTTACTCATCTCGGTGGCTGTGCCGCACATTCATAACCAATTTTTTTAGGGAGTGTAGTGTGCGGCTCACATGCACCAAGTGTGAGAGCGCACACTTACCCCGACAGCTAAGTGTCGCCAATTCAGCTAACCTACCACATCTCGGGTGGCCTGTGCGCACTTCAAACCAATTTTTTTAGGGTGTGTAGTGGACGGCTTCCATGCATGTGTGAGCGCGCCCACACTTACCCGCCAGCAAGTGACGAATTCAGCTAACACTAACAACATTCTCGGTGGCTGGCGGCACTTCAAACCAATTTTTTTTAGGGAGTGTCGTGTTGCGGGCTTCACTGCCAAGTGTCGAGAGCGCCACACTTCACCACCGCCTAGCAAGTGACGCATTAAGATAAACTAACCACATCTCGTGGCTGTGCGCACTTCAAACCACTATTTTTTTCTGGGAGTGTAGTGTGCGGCTTCAATGCCATGTGTTGAGCGCGCAACATTTCCCCGCCAGCAAGGGACTGCTTCAGCACAAACCTAACCACTTAGCGGTGGCTGTTGCGTCACTTGAAATAATTTTTTTTAGGGAGTGTAAGTGTGCGGCTTCACTGCCAAGTGTGAGAGCGCACACTACCCAGCCAGCAAGTGACGACATTCAGCTAACCTAAACACATCTCGGTGGCTGTGCGCATTCAAACCAATGTCTTTTTAAGGGAGTGTAGTGTTGCGGCTTCACTGCCAAGTGTGAGCGCGGCAACCTTACCCCGCCAGCAGTGACGCATTCAGCAAACTAACACATTCTGGTGGCTGTGCACACTTGAAAACTTAATTTTTTAGGGAGTGTAGTGTGCGGCATTCACTGCACAGTGTGAGAGCGCACAATTACCCCGACCAAGCATAGTGACGCATTCAGCTAACCTTAACACACATCTCGGTGGCTGTGCGCCTCACTTCAAACCTAATTTTTTTAGGGAGTGTAGTGTGCGGCTTCACTGCCAAGTGTGAGAGCGCACACTTACCCCGCTAGCAAGCTGATCGAAGACATTCAGCAAACCAAACCACATCTAGGTGGCTGTGGCATTGAAACTAATGTTTTTTAGGGAGTGTAGTGTGCGGCTTCATCGGCCAAGTGTGAGCGCGAACACTTACCCCGACAAGCAAGTGACGCATTCTAGCATAATCATATAACCAACATCTAGGTGCTGTGCGCACTTCATACAATTTTTTTATGGGAGTGTAGTGTGCGGCTTCCACCTGCACAAGTGTGAGCGACGCTACACTTACCTCCGCCAGCAAGTGGAAGCGCGTCGTATTCAGTCTAACCTTAACCTCATCTCGGTGGCTGTGCGCATCTTCAACCATTTTTTTTGGGAGTGTAGTGTGCGCATTCACTGCAAAGTGGAGCGCGAACACTTTACCCCGCCAGCAAGTGAACGCAACTTCCAGCAAAACCTAACCACATCGCGGCGGCTGTGCAGCAACTTGATAACTATATTTTTTTTGGGAGTGTATGTGTGCGCTTCTCACTGACAACGTCGTGAGCGCGCACACTTACCCGCCTGCAAGTGACGCATTCAGCAATACCTAACACACATCTCGGTGGCTGTTGCCCCACTGGAAAATCTAATTTTTGTAGCGGAGTGTAGTGTGCGGATTCACTGCACAAGTGTGCAGGGGGGAGGGACGGGGGGTTGCGCAACAATCTTGTACCCCGCACGCAAGTGACGCATACAGCAACTCACCTAACTCCTCAACTCACACTCCACATCGAGTGGACTGTGCATTCAGTCTCCATGTCTCAAAAAAAAACAATTACAAAGGATGTTGCAAAGGGACAGGGACGAGCTCGTCGGCCGACAGCAGTTCTTGCCCAAGAAGGCACTGTACAAGTACCCGCCTAGGATTGATAGAACGTCCTTTTTTCTATCACATTGAAATCCCAGTACTCAAAAAAGTGTGTTGAGGCCGGATTGAGCATGACAAGATAACAGCTTGGATGGCTCAGACGCCCTCGACCAACTGGTTTTGCAGTACGCCAATATCGTGGCAAGACATTCTAGTGTCGCTTCAGACAATGCGCGCCAATCAATCCTCAAAGTAGTCATATTGCCTCAACACATCGGCAGCCAGAGGAAAAATTTGGATATGGAACCTTGGTCAACTCGGATGACTCTATTTCGGTTCTTATCAAGGGGTTTCTTTGTTCACTGACTGTAGCAGATACTTGAAGTAGCACGAAATCGTTATCTCATGGCCAAAGTTTGGAAGCTAGCGCGTATGAGGAAAGACACTGCTCGAAATGCAAACAGTATCTCAGGAGGTGGATGATGATGAGGATGATGAGACACACATCTCATTGGCCAGCCTGCTAGTCAGTTTAATCAAGAATCCTTTGAATGGATAGGGGGTGGATGATGACACATCAGATCCTACTCTGGATTGACTGAATTTGCAAATTTAGCCAAGGAGAGCAGCCAGGAGGATGAAAGTGGCTATGTTACCCACTGGCAAAATTCACTAAGGCGTACTGTATTCCAGAACCACAAAACAGTGAGAACAAGTTGCCCCAATAAATAGCAGTCATCAACTGTGGCACAAACTGTGCCACGGTTGCCACAATAACTGACAAATCACAGTTGCCAAAAAATGTGTCCACTAGTTGGTGTTGATCCAGAGTCATAATCCTCTTCATCCCAATTATAAAAATAAAGGTCGATCAGACTGTGTGTATGGCAATATTTTTAGGATAGCCACCTACATTACCAAATATGGTTATCTGTAAGATGTGCCAGGCAAGGCCTTAGCAGGGCAACGGTTAAAAGGAAACCAGAGCCAGCAGTATGCGAAAGCATATGTTATCTTATAGCACCCAATTCAGTCGGGCACCCTTCAGGCGTTCAATAATCAGGGCCTTCTGATCCAAACAATTCCCTGGCCACACTCAAGATTCATCCTTAACCCTCGCAAGTGTTAGGCTTCAGCCTACCTGCTAAGCTGTTAATACTTCCCAAGGGTGCTCTTTACAACGACATGACATGACAGTAGCTCAATACTCTTGTCAGTTGGTCCCCAAAAGTGCAGTTGTACACTGTGCACCACAGCTCGTATGTGAAAGACAGCGGAAGTTCAACAGAAACACCCATATTCCCAAAAAAAGTGACCAGTCCGCACCTCGGAAAATAGGCCAAGTTGTTAGCTGTGGAAATGTGCCGTTTTGGCTTGTGGGTATAGAGTCTTTTCGGGAGTTGATGGCTGAGCAGCACCAAAGATACTCTGTACAAGCCGTTACTTTTTCTCCACGTAGTGCCGTTCCCTCGCCTTACACCAGCAACTAGTGGTTAGACAACTTAAAAACGTGCTTTAACAAATGCTGTCAAACGCCAAAGTCCACATAATCAACGGACTCGTGGACAAGTAGTTGTGGGACAGGGCGGATACATTTCACCTAACGGCTCCCCCCCCCCCCCACTGGATCAACTGGTGGAGAGTGTCAAACTTCTAAAACTGTACCATCTGACATACTTTCCAACTCCACGAAATAGTGGGCCCAACATCATTCCGGGTGTCTGCCTCCTCATATATGTCCCAGTGCCACAATCTGATACTGCCACTTCCTTGTCCACATGCTGAGACTCACAGCACCAATCACGTCCGAGTTTGGGAGCTTTGCTAAGTACTGCTTTGCAAGGCGACAAACATGGCATCTTCTGTAGCTTATGCTGCCTAGGTGACACACGTCAAACTGCAACAGAGTTGTGGAAGGTCTCAAGCAGAACAGACCGATGAGTGGCTGGCCCACTGGAAACTACATCCAGGTCTGTTTCGTGAGCGGATATTGGTGCAACATACCTTGTGGACTGGCATTTAAAGAATGGTACAAACTTGTTCACATGTGCCTTGACATGGCTCCTGTCCTGACCTTGGTAGTTAGAAATTCCTCAAAATATACCCAGAGTTATTTGAGCTAACTGGATAAGGTGAAGGCGAATTTGCGCCCACTTTTGAATTCGTCACACAGCGCTGACAAGTCACTTTCTGCCCTTCAAATCACAATTTAACCCTTGCCGAAACACAGGCTAATTTGCGTAAATGACTACGCGATGGACTCCACCATTCACATATGCTGGCTGCGTTATAATTGAGCAGCAGAAGGCCATAGCGGGAATTTCAGCTGCAACATGCCCGTCAACACTGGGAAGTCATAAACAAACAATCCAGTATACTTTCCGAGTGGGTTGGATCGCTGTCCTGTGCGAGTTGATGGCATAACCTTTGATTACGGTACCCCAATATACTTGTCAGGGGGATCACCAGTCGATTACTAAGTCAACCTTTTTCCCCCCCCCCCACAAAAACCATCCCCACATGCTCTGCTCATGCTCAAGAATCCCTATGGAATCTCAAAAAAAGCTGCTTGAGAGGCACAGCGGATGGCTATGGAGCAGAATTGAAAACATCGCTGATACCTAGCCACCATTAGCAAATATCAGTCAGGCTAACATTGGTCAGTGATAGATGGTGATGAGGGTGATGATCGATAGAGGATTTATTTTTCTTCTGGTACTGATGTGAACACCTGCATGGGACTACCAACCCTACGTCTTATGCCGGCTACAGCATGGGTGGGTTGAAGAGGGGAGGCGGACACCGATTTAGAGGCACAGACGCGTAGTGATCACTCTTTTCTGTTGTAACGTAGGAGATGAGTCTTTGCAGATTAGCACACTGGTGAAGTAATGATGTCAATGTGTCTCCAAAGATCATGGTCATACATCCATACTATGACAGGTGAACCTCGACTGGTTGTAAACGTTTTTGGACCCACGGTACAAGACAAATTTTCAGTCGATGCTGTCGCACTCATCCAGGGGCCTAACGATGGATCATGTAAAGAGGGTTCTTCTTGATATTTTGATGGCAATATCACCGTCCTGAATCGACTATACCATTTTTTTGAGAACCAGCTCTTTCCAACAAGCAGCATTTGGTTGGGACACAACAACGCCTTGCAATGACAAGAAGAGGTGGGGGTAAGATGTCCGCCCAACATGGGAGATGTTCAAACTGACCTTCAATCAAGTACGTAATTTGCCTACGGTGACCTTGGAGTAGGAGTCAACAATTGTCCAAACACATGGGTGCAGCAGTATTCTCATGACAGTACCAGCTTCCTAAACACGACCCTTCATGTAACTTTATAATTATGGGTTTCCAAAAGCTGCACACTTGGGTATGTAGCTGTCATTGTATGCTCCTTGAGGTGCTGGCATGCCCAGCTGCTAGTGTGACAATCAGAGCGTGTTTTCAGTGCCGCTGGGGGTATTGTCTCTGATAGAAGGTCCCGCCCTCAACCCATAGAAAATGCGACAGGACTCACACTCTAATTTAAATTCAACAAGGGATTGAGATATCATCACAGTTCCTAAGCCTCTGACGCAATGTACACAATCCCTAGATTAACCTAATCATAATGTTATATGAGTGGGATATTGCGCTGTTAATCAATATTGCCCATTTTTGACAGGATTAATACAAGTCTACCGTAGATGCTGTGATTTCATTCGGCACCCTGTCCAAGCATTTAAATAGATAAGGGCCCAAGCGCCCATGCTTATGTAAAAAAAAATACTTCTATAAGCCCTTTGGGCTATTTTTTGAGGCACAAGCCTACGGTACGATTGTTTGGGCACTTGCTTCTTCTATGCATCCTAGTCCAAGAACATATAAATTAGCAATGGGCCACAGCGCCCTGCTTTATTTTTAAATAGACTTTATTAAGCCCTTTGTTTTTTTCAGGCTAATTTTTAAGCCACCAAAGGCTAACAAGCATTATCTTGTTTTGGGAGAAAACCTGGCTAACAAGGTTATTTTGGTGCCACTTAGGACCTACACATTTATTACCAAAAATGGGAAACAGCCCCTTGGGCTACATTTTTTGAGCCAACCCAGGCTAACTGCTTATCATGCGCTTTGGGAGACCCCACGCTGGCTAAACACAAGCTTTTTATGGCCTTAGGCCCTACATTCTATACCATAAAATGGGATGACAGCCACCTTGGGCTAATTTCTTGAGCAAACAGGACTAACACGCCTTTTCATGCTTTGGAGACACCCTGGCTAACATGCTTTTTTATGGGCCCTTAGGCCTACATTTATACCAAAAATGGGAAACAGCCCTTGGGCTAGTTTTTTGAGCCACCCAGGCCTTACATAGCTTATCATGCTTTGGGAGACACCTTGGCTAATACAACCTTTTTTATGGCCCTTAGGCCTACATTTATACCAAAAAATGGGGATTTACAGCCCACTTGGGCTATATTTTTAGGAGCCACCCAGGTAACAAGCTTATCATGACTTTGGGAGACACCCTGGCATATAAAAGTCTTTTTTATGGACCTTAGGCCTACATTTATACCAAAAAATGAGGTTACAAGACCTTGGGCGAATTTTGGACGCCACAAGGCTAACAAGCTTATCATGCTTTGGAGACACCCTGGCTACAAGCTTTTTTAGTGGCCCTTAGGCCTACATTATACCAATAAAATGGGAAACAGCCCACTTGGGCTAATTTTTTGAGCCACCCAGGCTTAAAAGCTTATCATGCTTTGGGAGAACAACCCTGGACTAACAAGCTTTTTATGGCCATTAGGCCTAATTTTATACAAAAATGCCCCCCCCACTCCCCCCCCCCCCCCCCCCGGGAAACAGCTATTGGGCGCAATTTTTTCCAGGCACAAATCCTATGCTGCATGTGGGCGTTGCCTTGGACTATCATCTGCTGGAGCCTGGTTGAAGGGCCCACTGTACGCTCCATACAAAACGACGTAAGCACGCGATGGTAGTGTAGACGTCACCAGCCTCTCACATGTGGTGTCCATAGTCTTGTTGCCATAGCGAGGCATAAAGTAACACCCTCCCAAACAGCACTGTTTGTCAGCTAACTGTTGTATGTGGAGTCATCGATTTGTCACTTATAGTAACCAAGGTGACTTACATGCAAAATGCGGGCCGTAAAGTACCTTGACTATTGGATGCTCTTCACCACTGTCCACCCACGCCAAATGTCTCGGGGTAATCCTTGACTATCCCTCTCCTTCAAGCCCCTCCATGTTAGTCCTAACCAAGTCCCTGTGACTCCACTCAAAAAATATTTAACCAATTCGGTCGTTCTCAATCCTGACACTGCTGAAATCACTCATAAATGCCCTCATCATCTCCCGCTCTTGACTTCTGCAAACCTCCTTCGCATAGAGTCTCCCTGCCAATCTCTTGCCAAATCTCCAACTCTATACTAAACTTCTGCTGCCGACCACATCCATCTGTCCTCACGCTACTCTCCCTGCTACCATCTTTCCAAGCCGTTCACTGGCCACTCCGGCCCACAGAGAGCATCACTTTAAACCAATGGCCATTGATCTTCAAAGCCTTACACAATCTACTCCCCACCAGACATCTCCGACATGATTCCGATACACCATCCCTACGCAACCTGCAGTTCATCCCAAGAACTTGCCTACAGTCCACCTTCATCTCCTCCTTCCCACAACCGCCAGACAGGATTTTCACCGGTCATCCAGCACATGCTATGGGAACTCCCTGCCCCACCTCATCAGTCAGTTAGCCTACCTCTGAACATGAAAAGATACCTTATAAAGACGCACTCTTCCGACATGGAGCATATCAACCTGCATGGAGACCCGCTACACGCCCACGAACCGACACCTTCCCCCACCCTATTGTATCACCACCCCACCCTCGTAGAATGTGAGCCCAAGCGTACTCGGGTCCTCTACTATTGTACCTGTATGACTTATTGTCCTTGTTTATTGTACTTGTCCTTCTCTACCTTTTCCTCATGTGAAAGCGCCATGGAACCTATGGGCGCACTATATAAACTAAATAGATTATAATAATTTATGATGACTTGAGCCCCAACGGCACAAAAAAAAACTCCACATTCATTCCTTGAAAAATAGGAATGACACAAGCCTGGTTTTTAACAACCTGTGTTAAAAAAAAAAAAATAAGGCAGCATGTTTGGACATTCCTCAAAAATACTACCTTTTTACAATTAAGATAACAAAAACAACAACAAATGGGAGCCTACTAGGTATGGTAGGTGGGCTGTCACGTCCTGCAAAAGGTCAAGGGCCCCACGATATGGACCTGGACCGAACCCTTAGGGTGGATACATCTGAAACAGGTTTAGGGAACGGTGGTTGGTCTCCTGTTAGCTGGCACACGGCAGTGAGGCTAAAGCCCTGTGGGGTGGGACATGGCTGTCCCGTGTTGGGGCCCCTAGCCTGTTAGATTATTTTCCCACTCATCCCAAATATTGGAACAACTTCACCGGGCTGTCGTTATTTGGCTTGACAGGCTGCACAGCACTATCTGTAATGCTGCATCCTTAGCCGCAGGAGCCCTGTCAAATGGAATATTATCTTGAATGGATAATACTGCGGGCAAAGTAGATTACTTGTTGCACACTTAATGGGGAAAACCCCGGGATGGACAAAGTGGCCTCCCGGGGGCTGGTGGGGGGCTGGCCCTGCCGTGGTGGGTGGCGGTGGTGGTGTGGCCCCTGCCCTGGGGGTGGCGGTGGTGGTGGGGGCCTGCCGTGGTGGGGGCGGGGGTGGTGCGGACCCTGCCGCTGGTGGCGGTGGGGGGGTGGGGGTCCGGGGGACAACGGGGCGGGGTGGTGTTATGGGCTGCCGCTGGTGGCGGCGGGGGGTGGTGCGGCCGGCCTGTGGGGCGGGGTGGTGGTGCGGGGCCCTGGGGGGGGGGGGTGCTGGTGGTGGGGGGGTGGGGCGGGGGGGGGGGTGGTGGTGGGGGGTGGGTTTTTTTTCCCACCCCGCCTTCTGTTTGGCGGTGGAGGGTTACAGCACGCCCCCCTCTGTAGTAAGCTTCTCTGTGGGAAAAGAAAAAAAAAATTTGGTGAATGCTTGCTTTTGGAAAAAAAAAACATAGGTCAAACATTTTAAGTTGCACGCTTTTTTGTCTGTGATCTGTGATTTTAAAAATTTTTGTTTTTATTTTGAAAGAATAAAACTTTCATAACTTAAGGAAACGTACTTTTTTTTGCTAATTCTACTAATACATAATTTTTCCCCCCTATTAACACCCCACCCCCCCCCTCCCCTTTTAAACTAGCGATCAATAACACCAATGGTTTCCCTGAAAAAAAAAAGTTCCCCTGACTTCACTTTTACTTGAATATTAATTCACAAAAAATTTTAGTTTATATCTATATAAAACAGGGAAGGGGGTTTAAAGGTTTTTTAAATATATAATATATAATTATTTATATAAAACGGGAGTTTGAAAATTTCCCGGCACTGTGCCAATCCCCAAATCCTTAGGTCACTGCGAGCGGGCGCGTATGCCTTCGGAGCCGCGACGCTTAATAACAGCCGCTATAGCGTTTTTCGAGGGCCTCGCGCCCCCGCTCACAGCAAGACCTGCGCCCCTACAGCCCCAATCGCCCCCCGGGATGCTGGGATTTGACTTCCCCCGTCTGTGACCCACAGGTTTAGGATCCCCTGATGCTGACAGCGGGGGGGCAAACCAGACAATCAAATCAGGAGGAGGTCCGTGTCAGGAGGAGATGGACAGCGCCCCCGGGGCCTGTGACACTGCAGAGGTCACAGCGGGGTGTGTGTGCGGACAACCCGGGGGGCCGGGGGAACGGAGTTTCCGGACAGTCCTTGCCCTGGAGATGTGCCGCGGTCCGCGCTGAGGTATCTGACGCGGAGAGCGCTCACAAGCCCCCAACCCGCCCTCTCAAACCCAAACCCACACCCCTTTACTTACTCTGCAGCTAACCACACCCCTGTTTACCTTTGCCATGTGTCATTTAGCTGCGGCCGCTATCTTTAATAAGGTCAGATATGGCGTAATCGGATCCCCTGGCTCCTCTAGCAGCCAACACTGTAGCACCATCTATTAACCTATTTCATCCTATATTACTCTTGATACCCACTAGCCCCTGTATACTTGTACCAGAACCGCCTGTATACTTTACCCCAGACCCGCCTGTATACTCTGTACCCCCCCAAAGACAACCGCTGTATACTCTGTACCCACAGAGCCGTATTATACTCGCTACCCCCAAAAAGGGCCGCCCGTATACTCTCTACCCAGGCCTGTTTACTCTGCTACCTCAGACCCCCCTGTATACCTGCTACCCAAAAGAACCCCACTGTTACTTGCTACCTAGACCCCCCTGTATACTCTGCCCCACACCCCGCCGTATATCTGCTACCCAAAAGGCTTTTTTCTGCTACCCGACCCCCTGTATATCTGTACCCGACCCCTGTTACTCTGTACCCCAGACCCCCCTGTATACTCTGAAACCTCAGACCCCCTGTATACTTGCTACCCCAGACCCGCCTGATACTTGTACCCCGCCCCGCCTGTATACTCTGCTAACCCACGGGCCGTGTATATTTGCTACCACAGACCAAAATGGACCTATGTATTTTAAAAAAATAAATTTAAAGTCCCAAAAACAGTGCTGCAGACAATCCCTTGGCATAGGGCCCCCCGGGTGAAGGAAGGACACCCGGGTCTAAAAGTGGTGTGGTTAGCAATGGAGCGGTCCCCGGTTGTCTCTCTGGTTGCGGTATGCTTCTTTTGGTCCGGCGTCTCCCCCGTTTTTTAAGAGGGTCAACTGTGAAATGTTTTAAAACCGGGGTTTAGAGGTGTAATATTTGAAACAACAAAGTTGTGTACAAATCAACAATAACATTTTTTCATTTTTTTGTGAAATGGTTAAAAGGGCCCACAGGACACGACATGGGAAATCTCAACGGCATTACGGACATTGAGTCAGGGGCCCACAATCACAAATGAGCAGGACAATGTCAACGCATTTGAGAATGTAATAGTGCGGGCACCAGACTCTGGTCATTAGTGGTATTTATATACACCCAACCCCTTGGCCCAAGAGCAGGGGATCAGAAATTAAACTCATTGTATGTTTTTACCCCCCAAAATTTGGCAAATATGGGTGGAGCATGATAAAAAAAATTAGGGTCCCGTATACCGTTATGGGGGCCCCCGATTCCCACTGCTGGGGGCCCTGTAAACCCATGGGCATGCTACCCCCTGCTGGGGGCCCCGTATACCCCTGGGGGGGGGCCTTACACACATGAGGGGCCCCGTATACAGGGACTGATGGCACCCTACAGTTTGGGTCGCAAACCCTCCCTACCGGCCCGACACAGGTGGGGGGGGGGGGGGGGGGGTGATGCGGGGCGCTCACGTAACCCCAGCTCCCGATTTCCATGGCTCGCCCAGCCGCAGCCTCGGGCCCCCACAAACCCCTCGTAACTTTTCCAGCCCCAGCCATCACAGACGCTCACTCCCGGCGAGCCGCGTGTGGCGTCATCGCGGCCCAGGAGCTTCCCTTTCCCCCTGCTGTTAGGGACATGGGATTATTCATTTTCCCGCAGCCCCATGACCCCTGGCACTGGGGCCAGTCCGCCCCTGCCTGTATACACAAAATTGGGGGGATTGGGGGCCTGTATACTCTGCAGGGGAGGTGTATTTTTTCTCTGCTGGGGGGCTGTTCCGTGATAGGGGAAAAAACCCCGGGGGTTTTGGGGGCCCCCCTTTTTTTTGGGGGATTTAAAAACCCCCCCTTTTCAACCCCCCCGGGGGGCCCCCCCGGGGGGCCCCCCCAAAAGGGGGGGGGGAAAAAAAAATTTTTTTGGGCCCCCCCCCGGGGGGGCCCCCCCACGGGGGGGGGGGGTTTTTTTCCCCCCCTTCCCCCTTTTCCCCCCCCTTTTTTCCCCCCCCGGGGGCCCGTTTCCCAAAACCCCCCCCGGGGGCCCCCCCCCCCCGGCCCCCCGGGGGAGGGGGGGGGGGGTTTTCCCCCCAGGGCCCCCCCCCCCCCCGGGGGGGTTTTTTGGCCCCCCCTTTCCCCGGGGGGGCCCCCCCCCCCCCCAAAACCCCCTTTTGGGGGGGGGCCCCCGGGGGGTTTTTTGGGGGGGAAAAGGGTTTTTTTTTTCCCCCCCGGGGGGGGGTTTTTTTTTTCCCTTTCCCGGGGGGGGGGGGGGGAAAAAAAGGGGGGGGTTTTTTCCCGGGGGGGTTTTTTTTTGGGGGGAAAAACCTTCTTCCTGTTTAAAATTTTAAACCCCTTTTTTTCCGGTTTTGGGGAAAACCCCGGGGGGGGAAAAAGGGGGGGGGGTTTTTTTAAATTTTTTTTAAAAAAAAAAAAAGGGGGGGGAAAAAACCTTTTTTTCCCGGCCCCGGGAAAAGGGGGGGTCCCGGGGGGAATTCCCGGGGGTTTTTTTTTCCCCCCCCCGGGGGGGGGGGGGGGCCCCCCCCCGGGGGCGGGGGGGTTTTCCCCCCGGGCCCCCCGGGGGAAAAAGGGGGTTTTTGGGGGCCCCGGGGGGCCCCCCCTTTTTTTTTTTTTTTTTTGGGGAAACCCCCCTTTTTTTAAAACCCAAAAAAAGGAAAAACCCCCCCTTTTCCCCCGGGGGTTTTTTTAAATTTTTTTAAAACGCCCTTTTCCCCGGGTTTTCCTTTTTGGGGGGGGGGGGGAAAAGGGGGGGTTTCCCCCTTTTTCCCCCCCTTTTTTTCCCCCCCCCCTTTTTTTGGGGGGGTTTTTTTAAAAAAAAAAGGGGCCGGGGGAAAAAAATTTTCCCCGGCCGGTTTTTTTTTAACCCCGGGGGAAAAAAAGGGGGGGGGGGGCGGGGGCCCAAAAAAAAAGGGGGGGGGGGAAAAAAAACCCCAAAAAATTTTAAAGGTTTTTGGGGGGGGGAAAAAAAAAAAGGGGGGGGGGGGGGGGGTGGGTTTTTTTTTTTGGGGGGGTTTTTTGGGGCCCTTTTCCCCAAATTTTGGGGGGGAAAAAATTTTAAACCCAAAAAAAAACCCCCCCAGGAAAAAAAACCCCCGGGGGGGGGTTTGGGGGGTTTTTTTCCCCGGGGGCCCCTTTTTTTTTAAAAAAAAGGGGGGGGGTTTTTCCAAAAATTTTTTGGGGGGGGGTTTTTTAAGAATGGTTTTTTTTTGGGAAAACCCGGGGGGGAAAAAATTTTTGGGGAAAAAAAAGGGGGGTGAAAGGGGGGGGGTGGTTTTTTTTGGTGGTTTTTTCCCCCTTTTGGGGGGGGGGAAAAGGTTTTCGGGGGGGGCCCCCTTTTAATTTGGGGGGGGGTTTTCCCCCCCCGGGGGGGGGGGTTTGGGGGAAAAAAAAAAAAAAATGGTTTTTTGGGGGGGGGGGGGGGGGGGGGGGGGCCCCCTTTTTTGGGGGGGGTTTTTTGGGTTTTTTAGGGTTTTTGGGGGGGGGGGGGGGGGGGGGCTTTCCCCCTTTCCATTTTTTTTTGGTTGGGGAAAATTTGGGGGGTGGGTTTTTGTTGGGTTTTTTTTGTGGGGGGGGTTTTTTTTTTCTTATTTTTTTTTTTTTTTTTTTTAAAAAAAAAAAAAAATTTTTTTTTTTTGGGGGGGGTTTTTGGGGGGGGGGGAAATTTTTTGGGGGGGGGGGTTTTTTGGGGGGGGGGGCCCAAAAGGTTTTGGGGCCCTTTTGGGGGGTTTTGGGGGGGGAAAAAAAAAAAACCCGGGGGGGGGGGGTTTGGGGGGGGCCCCCCCCCCCCCCCCCCCCCCCCCCCCCCCCCCCCCCAAAAAAAAAAAACCCCCCCCCCCCCCCCCCCCCCCCCCCCCTTTTTTTTTGGGGTTTTTAAGGGGTTTTTGGTTTTTTTTTTCTTTTTTGGTGTTTGGGGGTTTTTTTTTTCCCCCCCCTTTTTTTCTTTTTTTGGCTGTTTTAAAAAAGGGGGGTTTTGGGGGTTTTTTTTTTGGGGGGGGGCCCCCCCCGGGGGCCCTTTTTTTGGGGTGGCTTTTTGTGGAATTTTTTGGGGGGAAATTTTTCCCCAAAAATTTTTTCCCTTTTTTTTTTGGGGGGGGGGTTTTTTTTTGGGGCTTTTTTTCCGGGGGGTTTTTTTTGGGGGGGGGTTTTTTTTTTTTTGGGTTTTTTTGGGGGGTTTTTTTTTCCCTTTTTCCCCCCCCCCGGGGGGGGTTTTTTGGGGGGGGGCCCTTTTTTTTTTTTTAAAAGGGAATTTTTTTGGGGGGGTTTTTTTTTTTTGTTTTTTTTTCCCCCTTTTTTTTTTTTTTTTGGGGTTTTTTTGGGGGGGGGGGTTTTTTTTTTTGTTTTTGGGGGTTTTTTTTTTTTTTGGGGGGTTTTTTTTGGTTTTTTTTGGGGGGGGTTTTTTTTTCCCCAAAAAGGACCCCAATTTTTGGGGGGTTTTTTTTAAAAAAAAAGGGGGGAAAAAAAAAAAACCCCCTTTTTTTTAAAAAAAAAAAAAAAAATTTTTTTTTTTTCCCATTAAAATTTTTTTTGGGGGGGTTTTTAAAAATTTTTTAAAAAGGGGGGGGGGTTTTTTTGTTTTTCCCAATTCCCCTTTTTAAAAAAAAGGCCTTTTTGACCCCCCCAAAGGGGGAAAAAATTTTTTTGGGGGGGGGAAACCCCCAAAAAACCCCTTTTTTTCCCCAAAAAATTTCAAGGTTAAAAAAAAAAAAAAATTAAACCCAAAAAACCCCCCCTTTTTTTTTTTTTTAAAAAGGCCCCAAAATTTTTGGGGGAAAAAAATTTTTTCCCCTTTTTTTTTTTTTTTTTTTTTTTGGGGTTTTTTTTCCCGTCCCAAGGTTTTAAAAATTTTTGAAAAATTTTCCAAAAAAATTTTTAAGGGGGTTTTTTTTTTTTTTTCCCCCCCCAAAAACCCCAAACCCCCCCCGGGGGGGGAAAAAAAAAAAGGGTTTTTTTTAAACCCCGCCCCCCAAAAAAAAAAAAAAAAAGAAAAAAAAAAGGGGAAAAGGGGGAAAAGGGAAAAAAAAACAGGCCCAAAAATTTTTTGGGGAAAAAAAATTTTTGGGGGGGGTTTTTTTAAAAACCCTTTTTAAAAAAAATTTTTTTTTGGGGGGGGGTTTTAAAAATTTTAAAAAAAATTTTTTTTAAAAAAAAAAAATTTTTCCCCCCCCCAAAAAAATTTTTTAAAAAACCAAAAAAAAAATCCTTTTGGGGGGGAAAAAAATTTTTTTAAAAAATTTTATCCCGGGGCCCCCCTTTTTAAATTTTCCCCGGGGGGATTGGCCCCCCGGGGAAAAAAAAAAAAAAAAAAAAATTTCCCCCCGGGGGGTTTTAACCCCCAGGCCCCCGGGAGAAAAAAAGGGGGGAAAAAAAAAATTTTTAAAAAACCCCCCCCCAAAGGGAAAAAAATTTAAAATTTAAAAACCCCCTTTTTTTTAAATTTTAAAAAAGGGGGGGGGCCCGGAAAAAAAAAAAAAAAAAACCCCCCCAAAAATTAAAAACCCCCCCTTTTTTTGGGGGGGGGGAAAAAAAAAAAAAAAAAAAAAAAAAAATTTTAAAAAGGGCCCCCTGGGAAAAAGGGCCCCCCCTTGGAAAAAGCCCTTTTAAAAAAAAAAAAAAAAAAATTTAAAAAAATTTTTAGGGGAAAAAAAAAAATTTTTAAAAAAACCCCCCAAAAACCCAAAGGGGGGTTTTTTTGGGGGGGGTTTTTTTTTTTTTCACCCCAAAAAAAAAAAAAAAAATTTTTTGGAAAAACCCCCCCAAAAAAAAAAAAAAGGGGAAAAAAAGGGGGGGGTTTTTCCCCCCGGCCCCCCTTAAAAATTTAAAAAAAAAACCCCCCAAATTAAATACAAAAGGAAAAACCCGGGGAAAAAAAGGGGGGAATTTCGGGGCCCCCCCAAAGGGGAAAAAATTTTCCCCCCCCGGGGGGGCCCCAAAAAACCCCCCCCCCCCCCCCTGAAATTTTTGGGGGAAAAAAGGTTTTTTTTTTCCCCCCCGGGGGGCCCCTTAAAACCCCCACAAAAAAAAGGGGGAAAAACCAAAAAAAAAACCCCCCCCGGGGGGGGGGGGAATTTAAAAAAAATTTTTTTGGGGGGGAAAAAAAGGGGGGTTTGGTTAAGGGTTTTGGGGTTTTTTTAAAAAAAAATTTTAAAAAAAAGGGGGGGGGTTTTTTTTTTTTCCCCTTTTTTTTTTACTTCCCAAAAAAAAATTTTTTTTAAAAAGGGGGGGGTTTCCCTTTAAAAAAAAGGGGGGGGGAAAAAAATTAAAAAATTTTTTAAAAAAAATTTTTTTTTAAAAAAAAAACAAATTTCCCCCGGGGGCCCAAAAAAGGAAAAATAAAATTTTTTTTTCATTTAAATTTTTTAAATTAAAAGGGGGGGTTTTTTTTTTGGGGGAAAAATAATTTTTCTTTGGGGGGAAAAAAACCCTTTTTTTTTTCCAGGGTTTGGGGGAAAAAAAAAAAAAAAAGAATTTTTTTTTAAACCCCAAAAAAAAAAAAACTTTTTTGGGAAAAAAGGGGGGGGGCCCTTTTAAAAAAAAAAAAAAAAATTTGGTTTTTTTTTTTTAAAAAAAAAAATTTTCCCCCTTTTTTTTTTAACCCTTTTTTAAAAAATTTTTTTTTTTAAAATTTTAAAAATTTTTTTTAAAACCTTTTAAAAAAAAAAAAAATTTTTTTTTTTAAAAAAAAAAATTTTTTTTGGGGGGGGGGGGGCCCCCAAAGGGCTTTTTGGGCCCCCCCCCCCCCAAAACCCCCCCCCCCCCTTTTTTTTTTTCGGAAAACCCCCCAAAAATTTTCCCGGGAAAAAAAAAAACCCCCCAACCCAAATTTTTTTTTAAAAAAAAATTTTCGGCCCCCTTCCAAATTTTTTTTTTTAAATTTTTAAAAAAATTGGGGGGGTTTTCCCTTTTTTTAAAAAAGTAAAACCCCGGGGGGGGGGCCCCCCCCCAAAAAATTTTTTACCCCCCAAAAAAAACCCCCCCCCCAAAACCCCCCCAAAAAATTTTTGGGGGAAATTTTTTTGGGCCCCCCCCGGGGGCACCTTTTAAAAGGGGGGCCCCCCCGGGGGGGCCCCTTTTAACCCCAAAAATTTTTGGGGGCCCCTTTTTTTAAACCCCGGGTTTTTAAAAAAAAAAAAAAACCCAAAAAATTTTTTTTTAAAAAAAATTAAAAAAAAAAAAGGGGGGCCCCTTTTTTTAAAAAATTAAATTTTTCCCCCCCCCTTAAAAATTCCCTTTTTTTCCCCCCCCCCCCCCAAAAGGGGGGGGGGAAAAAAAGGGGGGAAACCCGGGAAAACCCCCTTTTAAAGGGGGGGTTAAAAGGGGGGTTAAAAAACCGGGAAAAGGCCCCCAAAAACAAAACCCCCCCGGGCCCCCCCCCCAAAAAATTTTTTTAAAAAAATTTTGAAAAGGGGGGGTTTTTTTTTTTTTTTAAATTTTAAAAATTTTTTTAAACCCCAAAAAATTAAAATTAAAAAAAAAATTTCCCGGGCCCCCCCCCCCCTTTTTTTGGGGGGGGAAATTTTTCCCCAACCCCCCAAAAAAAAAAAAATTTTAAATTTTTTAAAAAAAGCCCAAAACCCCCGGGGGTTTTTAAACCCCCGCCTTTTAAAGGGGGGCCTTTGGGGGAAAAAAACCCCCCCCCCCAAAATTTTCCCCCCCCCTTGGGGGCCCCCCAAAAAAAATTTTTTTGCCCCCCCAAATTTTTAAAAAAAAAAAACCCCCTTTTTTTTTTCCCAAGGGAATGACCCCGGGGGGAAAAAAAAAATTTTAAAAAAAAAAAAAGGGGGCCCCGGGGAAAAGGGGGGGGGGGGCCCAAAAAAAAAAAAAGGGGGGGAAAAAAGGGGGGGGGGGGTTTTTTTTTAAAAAAAAACCAAAACCCCCCCCTTTCTCCCGGGGGTTTTTTTTTCCCTAAGGGGGGAAAAAAAAAAAAAATTTTTTTTATAAACCCTTAACCCCTTTTAAAACCCCCGGGGGTTTTGGGGGAAAAAAAAATTTTTTGGGGGGTTTTTTTTTCCCCCCCCGCCAAACCCCCCCCCCCCCCCGGGGGGGGGGAAAAAAAAAAAAGGGGGGAAAAAAAAAATTTAAAAAAAGGGGTTTTTTTTTGGGGGGGAAATTTTTTTTGGGGAAAAAAAACCCCGGTTGGGGGGGGAAAAAAAAAAACGGGGAAAAAAAAATTTCCCCTTTTTAAAAAACCCGGGGGGTTTTTTTTAAAAAAAAAAAAAAAAATTTTCCCCCCGTTCCAAAAATTTTTGGGGGGGTATTAAAACCACTTTCCTTTTTTTCCCCCTTTTTTTTTGGGGGGGGGGGGGTTTTTTTTAAAATTTTTTGGGTTTTTAAAAAAGGGGAAAAATTTCTTCCCCGGGGGGAAAAATTTTTTAAAAATTTTAAATTCCCCCCCCCCAAAAAAAATTTTTTGGGGGTTTTTTAAAAAACCTTCCAAAAACCCAAAAAAGGGGGAAAAAACCCAAAAAAAAACCAAAAAAAAACCCCCAAAAAAAAAAAACCCCCCAAACCAAAAAAAAAGGTTTTTAAAAAAAGGGGAAAAAAAATTTTTTTTTTCCCCGGGGGGGCTTTCCCCGGTTTTTGGGGAATTTATTTTTTTAAAAAAACCCCCCAAAAAAAAATTTTAAAAAAACCCCCAAAAAAAAATTTAAAAATTTTTTTAAAAAAAAAAAATTTTTAAATTTTGGGGGTTTTTTTTTTTTTTTGGTTTTTCCTTTAAAAGGGGGTTTTTTTTTTTTCCCCTTTTTTTTGGGTTTTTTTGTTTTTTTTTTTTAAAAATTTTTTTTTTTTTGGATTTGGGGGCCCCTTGGGGTTTTTTTAAAAAAAATTTTTTTTTTTTGGGGCCAAAAAAACCGGGTTTTTTTGGGTTTTTTAAAAAAAAATTTTAAATTGGGGGTTTAAAAAAGGGGCAAATTTTTTTTTTTGGAAAAAATTTTTTAAAAAAAAAAATTTTTTTTTTAAAAAAAAAAAAATTTTTAAAATTTTTAAAAAATTTTTTTTTTTCCCCCCCCTTTTTTTTTTGAAAACCCCCCTTTAAAAAAATTTTTAAAAAAAATTTTTTTTTAAAAAATTTGGAAAAAAAAAAAAGGGTTTTTCCCCGGGGAAAACCCCAAAAAAGGGGAAAAATTTTCCCCTTTTTTTCCCGGGGGCCTTTTCCCCTTTTTTTTTTTTGGAGAACCCCCTTTTTTTTTTTTTAAAAAGGGGGGGTTTTTTTTTAAAAAATTTTTTTTTTTTTTCCCCCCCCCCCTTTTGGGGGGTTTTTTTAAAAAAAATTTTTTTTTTGGGGTTTTTTTGGAAATTTTTTTTTTTGGGGGGGGGGGTTTTTTTTTTAAAAAAATTTTTTTTAAAAAAAAAGGGGTTTTTTTTTGGGGTTTTTTTTAAAAAAAGGGGGTTTTTTTTAAAAAACCCTTTTTTTGGGGGTTTTTAAAAACAAAAAATTTTTTCCCAAATTTTTTAACCCCAAAAAATTCCCCCCCTTTTTTTAAAAAATTTTTTCCCTTTTTTTAAAAAAAAAATTTTAAAATGGAAAAATTTTTTTCATTTTTTTTTTTTTTAAAAAAAACCCCCCCTTTTTTAAAAAAAAAACCTTTTTTTTACTTCCCAAAAACTTTTTTTGGGAATTTTTTTTTTTGGGGGGGGGGGGGGGTTTTTTTCCTTTTTTAAAAAATTTTAAAAAAAAAAGCCTTTTCCCCCCAAAAGGGGCCCCGGGGGGGTTTTTTTTAAAACCCGGGAAAAACCCTTTTTTAAAAAAGTTTTTAAATTAATTTTTTTTTTTTTTTTTTTTTTTCCCGGAAAAAGGGGGTTTTTTTAAAAAAAAGGGCCCTTTTTTCCAAAAATTCAAAAAAAGCAAATTTTTTTTTTTTTTTCCCGGAAAAAAAGGGGAAAAAAAGGGGGGGGATTTAAAAAAAATTTTTAAAAAAAAAGGGTTTTGGTTTCCAAAAAACCCCCAAAAGGTTTTTTTCCAAAAGGGGTTTTTTTTCCCTTTTTTTGGGGGGGAAAAAAAAAAAAAAAAAATTTTTTATTCCCCCCTTTTTTTTTAAAACCGGGTTGGTTTTAAAAAATTTTTTTTTTGGGGGGGGGGTTTAAAAAGGGGGGGGTTTTTTTTTTTTTTTTTTCCCCAAACCCCTTTTTTTTTTTTTTTTTAAAATTTTTTCCCCCTTTTCCCCCGGGGGGCCCCTTTTAAAACCCCCAATTTTTTTTTTTATTTCTTTGGGGGGGAAAACCCTTTTTTTTGGGGGTTTTTTTAAATTTTTTTAAAAAAAAAAAAATTTTTCCCCCAAAAATTTTTAAAAACCCCCAAAAAAAATTTAAAAAATTTTGGTTCCCCTTTTTTTTTAAAAAAGGGGTTTTTTTTTTTGGGGGGGGGGGTTTTTTCCCTTTTTTTCCCTTTTGGGTTAATTTTTTCTTAAAATAAAAATTTTTTTTAAAAAAAGGGGGGGGGTTGGAAAAAACCCCCCTTTTCGGGTTTTTTTTTTTTTTTTTGGGGGTTTTTCCCTTTTTTGGGGGTTTTTTTTTTTTGGGGGGGGGGTTTTTTGGGGCCCCCCGGTTTTTTGGGGGGGGGGGGGCCCCAAAACCCCCTTTGGGGGGAACCCCAAAAAAAAAAAAAAAATTTTTTTTTTTTTTAATTTTTTTTTTCCCAATTTTTTTTTTTTTTTTTTTTTTTTTAAAATTAAAAAATTTTTTTAAAATTTTTTTTCCCCCCCCCCCAAAAAATTTTTTTTTAAAAAATTTTCCCCAAAAATTTTTTTTTTTTTTTTAAAGGGGGTTTTTTTACCAAAAACCCCCTTTTTTTTTCCCCAAAAAAAACCCCCTTTTTTCCCCCCCGGGGATTGGGTTTTTTTTTTGGGGGTTTTTTTTTGGGTTTTTTTAAAATTTTTTTTTTTTTCCCCCTTTTTTTTAAAACCCCCCCCTTTTTTTTTTTTTTTTTCCCGGCTTTTTTGGGGGGGGGCCCCCTTTTTTTTTTGGGGGGTTTTTAAATTTTTTTTTGGGAAAAAAATTTTCTTTTTCTTTTTTTTATTTTAAATTTTTTTAAAAAGGGCCTGACCTTTTTTTTTTTTTTGGGGGGAAAAAAAAAAAATTTTTTTTTTGGGGAAAATTGGGGAAAAAGAAGGGGGAAAAAAAAAACCCCCCCCCCGGGGGGGGGATTCCCCCCCTTTGTTAATTTTTTTGGTTCCCAAAAAATTTTTTTTTTTTTCCCCCCCCGGGGGAAAATTTTTGGGTTTTTTTTTTTTTTTGGGGTTTTAAAAATTTTCCCCAAAGGGAAAAAAAACCAAAGGGGGTTTCCCCAAGGGCCCCCCCCTTTTTTTAAAAGGGGGAAAAAAAATTTGGGGGTTTTTTTTTGGGGGGTTTTTTTTTTAAATTTTTTTTCCAAAAAAAAATTTAAGGAAGCCCCCAAAAATTTTTTTTTTGGGGGGGGGGGTTTTAATTAAATTTTGGGGGGTTTTTTGTTTTTTTTAAAGGGGATTGGGGCCCCCCCAAAAAAAATTTTTTTTTTTTTAAAAAAAATTTTTTTTTAAGGGGGGGGGTTCCCGGGCCCCCCCGGAAAACCCCCCCTTTTTTTTAAAACCCCCTTTTTCCCCCCTTTTTTTTTTTTTTTTAAAAGGGTTGGTTTTTCCCCCTTTTTTGGGTGAAAGGGGTTTTTTTTAAAAAAACGGGGGGGGAAACCCCGGGGGGGGTTTTTTTGGGGGGGGGGTTGGGGGGCCCCCTTTTTTTTTGGGGGGGGGGTTTTTTTTTTGTTTTTTGGGGGGGGGGCCTTTTTTAAATGGGGGGCCGGGGGGTTTTGGGGGGCCCCCCGGGGCCCCCCCAAAACCCCCTTTTTTTTTCCCGGGGGGGGGTTGGGGGGGAAAAAATTTTTTTAAGGGCCCCAATTTTGGTTTTTCCCCCCCCTTTGGGAAACCCCCCCTTTTTTAAATTTTTTTGGGGTTTTTTTTCCCCCCCGGGGAAAAAAAAAAAAACCCCTTTTTTTTTAACCCCTTTGTTTTTTTTGGGGGGTTTTTTTTTAAAAATTTTTTTTTTTTTTTTCCCCCCCGGGGGGGGGGGGGGAATTTAAAAAAATTTTTTAAAAATTTTTTGGAAAAAAATTTTTTTTTTCCGGGTTTTTTTTTTTTTTTGGAAAAACTCAATTTTTCCAAAAGGGGTTTTTTTACCCCGGGGGGTTTTTTTTTTAAAAAAAAAACCTTTTTTTAAAAATTTTTTTTTTAAAATTTTTTTGAAAAAAAAACCCCCAAAGGGCAATTTTTCCCCTTTTTTAAAAAGGGGGGGCCCCCCCCCGAAAAAAAAAAATTTGGGGGGGAAACCCCCTTTTTTTTTTCCCCCCCCCCGGGCCCCCCTTTTTTTGGGGTTTTGGGGGCGGGTTTTTTCCCAAAAAAAAATTTTTTTTTAAATTTGGTTTTTCGGGCCCGGGGGGGGGCCCCCGGCCGGGGGGGGGAAAAAACCCGGGGGTTTTGGGAATTTTTCCCCCCGGGGGAAAAAAGGGGAAAAAAATTTTACACCCGGGGGTTTGGGGGGGGGGCAAAAAATTTTGGAATTAAAAGGGGGGGGGTTCCCAAAATTAAAGGGGGGGGGGTTAAATTTTTGGGGGGGGGGGGGGGGTTTTTTTTTTTTTTGGGGGGGGAATTTTTTTGGGGGGGGAAAAAACCCGGGGGGGGGGGGAAATTTTTAAAAAGGGGCCCAACCCCTTTTAAAAAAGGGGGGGGTTTTGGGGGCCCGGGGGGCCCCCCGGGCAGGGTTAAAGGGCCCCAAAAACCCGGAAACAAAGGGCCCCGGGGGAAAAAAAACCCCAAAATTTCAGGAAAAGGGGGGGGGTTTTTGGGGAAAAATTTTTGGGGGGTTTTTAAAACCCCAAAAAGGGCCAAAAAAAAACCCCCCCCCAAAAAATTTTTAAAAAAAAGGGGGGGCCCGGGGGGTTTTTAAAAGGGGGGAAAATTTTCCCTGACATGTGTCCTCCCCTCATTTGTGATTGTGGCACCTGAGCTCAATGTCCGTAATGCTGTGATGATGTTCACACACTGTCGTGTCACTGTGCCTTGTATACACATTACACACACAAAATGAATAAAATGTTATTGTTGATTTGTACACATACTTTTGTTGTTTCAAATATTACACATCTCTAAAGCCGGTTTCAAATCATTTCACGTTGACCATCTTAAAAAAACGGTGGAGGAGCTGCCGGGACCAGCATAAGAAGCAGTATACCGGCAGTACTCAGAGAGACAAACCGGGAGCCGCTCATTGCTCAACCACTACACTTTTATGAACGGCTGTCCTTCCTTCACCCGGTGGCCCGTATGCCAAGTATGTGTCTGCAGCACTGTGTGTACATTTAGTATTATTTATTAATATATACATTAGGTTCCATTTCGGTCTGTGGGTAGCAGAGTATACACGTGGCTCTGTGGGTAGCAGAGTATACAGGCGGGTCTGTGGGTTAGCAGAGTATACAGGACGGCTCTGTGGGTAGCAGAGTATACAGGGGGTCTGTGGGTAGCAGAGTATACAGGCGGGTCTGAGGTAGCAGAGTATACAGGAGGGTCCTGTGGGTAGCAGAGTATACAGGCGGGTCTGAGGTAGCAGAGTATACAGGCGGTCTGTGGGTAGCAGAGTATACAGGCGGGTCTGTGGGTATGCAGAGTATACAGGCGGGTCTGAGGTAGCAGAGTATACAGGCGGGTCTGTGGGTAGCAGAGTATACAGGCGGGTATGATGGGTAGCAGAGTATACAGGCGGGTCTGGGGTAGCAGAGTATACAGGCGGGTCTGAGGTAGCAGAGTATACAGGCGCTCTGTGGGTAGCAGAGTATACAGGCGGGTGTCGTGAGGTAGCAGAGTATACAGGCGGGTCTGTGGTAGCAGAGTATACAGGCGGGTCTGGGTAGCAGAGTATACAGGTCGGGTCTGTGGGTAGCAGAGTATACAGGCGGGTCTGAGGTAAGCAGAGTATACAGCGGGTCTGTGGGTAGCAGGAGTATACAGGCGGGTCTGGGGTAGCAAGAGTATACAGGGGGTCTGTGGGTAGCAGAGTATAAGGCGGGTCGGGAGGTAGCAGGTATAAAAGGCGGGCTCGTGGGTAGCAGAGTATAAGGCGGGTCTGAGGGTAGCAGAGTATACGGGCCGGTCTGGGTAGCAGAGTTAAGGGGGGGTCGGGTAGCAGAGTATAAAGGGTCTTGGGTGCAGGTGAAGGGTGGTGGGTTTAAAGGGTTCCCCGGGGTTGGGGCGTGCTAGAGGGAGCAGAGATCCGATTACTGCCATAATTTCTGACCTTATTAAAGATAGCGGCCGCAGCTAAATGACATCATGGCAAAGGTAAACATGGGGTGTGGTTGCTGCAGGAGGTTAGTGAGAGGTGTGGGTTGTTTGGCAGAGGGCGTGGTGTGGGCGTGGTGAGCGCTGCTCCAGCGTCAGATACGCTGCGAGCGCGGAAACCGCGGCACATCTCAGGAGCAGAGACGTGTCGGTACGTCCGTAGCCCCGGCCTCCCGTTGTCCGCACACACAGACCGCTGTGACCTCTGCAGTGTCACAGGCCCGGCGGGGCGTCTGTCATCTCCTCCTGACACTGACCTCCTCCTGATTTGATTGTCTGTGTTGTCCCCCCCCGCTGTCAGCATCAGTGATCTGCTAAGACCTGTGGTGCACAGACGGGGGAAGTACAAATGCCAGCATGCCGGGGCGGATTGGGCGCTGTGAGGGGCGCAGGTCTTGCTGTGAGCGGAGGGCGCGAGGCCCGCTCGAGAGAAACGCTATAGCGGCTGTGTGAGTTAAGCGTCTGCGGCTCGCGAAGGCGCATACGCGTCTCGCTCGCAGTGACGCTAAGGAGTTTGGGATTAGGCTACAGTGCCGGAATTTCAAACTCCCGATTATATAAATAGATTATATATATATATATTGTATACCTTTCAACCCCTTCCTGCTTATATAGATGATATAAGCTAAAAGTTTTGTGAATTAAGTATGTCAAGTAAAAAGTGAAGTCAGGGGGACTTTTTTTTTCATGTGAACCATTGGTGTTATTGATCGTCTAGATTAGATGGGATGGGGGGGGGGTGGGTGTTAATCAGGGGGTGAAAAATTATGTATTAGTATGGAATTAGCAAAGAAGTCACGTATTCCTTTATGTTATGTACAGTTGGTTATTCTTTCATAATATATAACAATATCTGATTAATAATACACAGATACACAGAGTCTAAAAAGCGTGCAACTTAATGTTTGACCTATGTTTTTGTTTCCAAATGCAATGCATTCACCAAATTTTTTTTTACTTTACCCACAGAGAAGCTTACTACAGAGGGCGCGTGCTGTGAACCCTCCACCGCCAAACAGAAGGCGGCGTGGAGAACACCACCACCACCACCACGGCCGGCGCCACCACCACCACCGCCGTCGCGCGCCGCCACCACCACCACCACCAGCATCGCCGCCAGCAGCGCCAGGGCCGCACCACCACCGCCGCACACAGCGGCCGGGCCAGCACCACCACCGCCGCCACCAGCGGCAGGCCCATCAAACACCCACCACCGCCGTCCCGCCACCACCACCACCACCGCCACCAGCGCAGGGTCCGCACCACCAACGCCCCCACCAGCGGCAGGGCCAGAACCACCCGCCACCACCAGCGGCGGGCCAGCACCACCACCGCCACCACCAGCGGCAGGGCCAGCACCACACCACGCACCAGCGGCGGCCCAGCTTATGGTCCATCCGGGGTCGCACAATTAATGTGTGCAACAGAGTAATGCTGACTTTGCCCGCAAATATTATACCATTCATGGATAAAATTCCATTTTACAGGCTACTGGGGCAAAAGGTCAGCATTACAGAT
>JARQOC010002054.1:0-30690 GCA_033576535.1 Allobates femoralis
CCTTCAGCACTACACATACGCGCCGTATGCACGATCATATAGTAGTACAATTACGCGGGACACACACTTGAACGTAAAATCATAAATGGCCCATGATCTACATACAGTGTGCACATCCTCTCAACACATGATAACGAATAATGCTGTACACAGCGCACAAGTGTGTGTTACGTACCGCTCTGGCTTATTGCACAGCAGCTGCCGTAGAAGTGTTCCGGGTCTGGCACTGCGCGCAGCGCGCACACAGATGCACACAAATCCCATAGCACATCGGAGGAGATTACTCAGTAGACAGATCAGAGCCGTGTTGTAAGGACTGCACTGTGGGTCTTCTGCAGTAGGGGCCGCATAAGTGTGTCGGGCGGGTCACTGCGCGTTGGGCTACTTATAAAGGTGCGTCACCCCGACAGCGGCCGTAATGACGTCATGACGTTGGTTTCATTTTCACTCTGCCTGCAAGGTGCCAGCCCCGCCTCTGCACACACCATAGCAGTCATGGCAGCCGTGCACCGCGCCGCAACATGGGGGATGGCGGAGCTGATCATCCTCATTGATCAGTGCGACCGTCGGGACTATTGGGGCCACCATCACCACCGGCACCCCAGGCTGCGCAATCGGTGCACCGTGCGGCGGATCCAGCGGGCCCTGCTCTGCCAACTGGGGGTACAGAGGACAGTCAAAGCGATCCAAAAAAAGATCGCTGACTTGAAGCATAAGTGCCCAGGTCGCATACTGGACATCCGTGCCAGGATTGCCAGGCTGCGTGGTGAGTAATTGTTGCCCCAAAACACACACCGCCACATGTGCATGTCCCACAATACACAAAAAATGATGGAAACATATGACAAGGGACAGTGTGGCCTACACAATCAAACACATCTTCACAGTGTTGTGCTCATCCAGTCAGGCCTAAAAATGTCTCACACGCACAGTCCATGCATACAACATGAGTGTATGCATCCAGCATCACCTGGTTGATGCTAAGTAAGGCTGGGGTCACACACACAGATATCTGCCCACATATTGTTTGCAGATCTCTGTTTGCAGTCAAATCATGGTCACATGTTTACATTTGGAGACAGCCTCAAAATGGAACAATGTGTCCATGCTTTCACTGCAACCAGAGATCTGTGAACAATATCTGGCCACATATCTGTGTGTGTGTGACCCCAGGCTTAGCCGTCAAATACATAGCCACACAAGCTCTTTGTAGGACAACAATGTGTAGGCATGATCTTATTACGTCTTTTATGTTCAAATATCAAACTAGATGCTGAATCCTCATCAGAAGAAGGGCCCCATGCCCCACCCCCAGGTGGCCCATCAAGAACCACGCCACATCAGGCTCAAGTGGCACCCTTGTCCCCAGGGTCAACACCTTCTCCCCGGGCCTCAGGAGCCAGACGTGCCGTCACCCACCGGGACAGAGGACGGGGAGGACCAGTCAGCACCTGGCAGCCCGCTGGAGTGTGACCAGCTGTCCCCATCTGCCTGGCTGCTGGAGGAACACATCACCTCCCCACAGGAGGGCGAGGAGCTGCAAGTACCTGGCGGCCCAGAGGAGTGTTTGCCCCGTAGCCCAGGACCACTATTACCCCTGAACCACATAATGTGGCCACGGAGCCCCAGCCCGGGAGTAACACCACCTCCCACTGTCTCCAGCTCAGTGGCGAGTCCTGGGGTGACCATGTCCCCACACAGTGACTATGGTGGTAAGTGTGTTATGTTGCCACAGACACCCTGCACACTGTTGCTTAAATTTCATCTGGGCCCAAACTATTTATGTAAACAAAGTAAACCATGTTGGTTCACCATTTTTGCAGATGGTGAACGTGCGGGCTCATATGGATGGAGCTTGACCCCATCTCCCTCCCCGTCTGATGGTGAACTGGATTTGGAGGAACAGGGTAAGTGGATGGTTGTGGCCAGTCATGACTAACCATCAGCAGTGACGACTGTGTACTAAAGTGTGTGTTTACTCCCAATACAGGTGCCCCTACCATGGAGGAATTCATCCAGGCCCATCATGCATTTGTGGCCCGTTTGACCACGGCTCTACAGCGTGGCCTGCAGGACCTTGCCCGCCTGGCTCAAATGCTGGCGGCCCTACACCCACACCATGGATCACACCCATGAATTTGAGGGATGCATTGTATCCTGGCCAAACATGGCCCCACAAACAGTTGTCCTTGTTGGACCCTAAAATTTTCACACGTTGGCTTGTTGCCTTGCAAAAGTGAAAATATTTTTATTGTTTTTTTTTTTGCCCCCGTTGGGCTCTTTTCTTATAGTGTCCCACATTGGGACCATCACAAGTGTGGACTGGCTAGGCCAATCTGCCCTACAATCCCTATACTGTCCCACATTGGGACCATCACAAGTGTGGACTGGCTAGGCCAATCTGCCCTACAATCCCTATACTGTCCCACATTGGGACCATCACAAGTGTGGACTGGCTAGGCCAATCTGCCCTACAATCCCTATACTGTCCCACATTGGGACCATCACAAGTGTGGACTGGCTAGCCCCATCTGGCCTAACCATTCTGTGTATGATGGCAAATGTCTGTGACACATGTATGTTTACAATACAATGCTGTTCTAACTTTGTTGTACGCTCCTTCATGTGACCTTACTAATATTTGGTGACCAAACCTCACCATAACCTAACTATGTGAGGCACATCACAACATCCCTTTGTGAATGTGCTAAGACATTCCAAATGAACCGATGCTGATCCTGCTCAGCGAGCAGTGGCCCATATTGTGTGGCTTGGGGAAACCTATTATTGGCCACAATACCATTCACCCCACAAAAACCCCCACAATCCTTATTCCTAAATGAATACACAATTGTGTGAATCAAACAATTTTAATCCAGCCTGGATATAAAACTAAATCACAAAGAATATGATGTTTTTGGAAAAAACAAAAAAAAAAAAAATTTAGGGCAAAAGTCAATCCAGAAAATTAACAAATCAAAGGAGATTCCTCAAATTATAAAGTCCAGACTGCCAATTCTGTGCATTGGCTACTAGTGTCCAACTTATTCTTCCTCTGTCGGCTCTGACAATGCCGGATCCCCCCTCCTCTCAGGGCAGCCCCGACCTGCCGAGGACGTCTTGTTGAACGACGACGTGTTGGGGGGGGAGGGGTTGACTGTGGCGGGGCCGGTCTTCTCACGGGCCGAGATGGGGCAGCTGGTGAAATTGGCCACAAGGTGTGTTGCATGGGGTGGGGACGTGGCAGCCCCATTGAAGGGCCCCATCATCGGCAGCATCAGCGGCATTGTGGAAGACCCTCAGAAGGATCTTTTTCTGGAGCGGCTCCATCCCTCGCATTCTGTTGCTCATGTAGAGGGCGTCGCTGTCGATGTGGGTCCGCTGTTCATCCAACAGCACGCGTCGGGCCCAGGTCGCCAGCTCCGTCTCTGGTGGTGCAGGACGTCGGCGGCGACGGATCCCGGAGCTGGGACCTGGGCCTGGACCCACATCACTCGCCCCGCCCTCCTGCTCAGCCCCAGATGTCATGGGCTGAGCATCATCAGCAACAGAATCCTCGGCAATGGAGCCGTCCTCTTCTGGGGCCTGTGGGTGGAGGAAAAAAAAGAAAAACCATTAGTGAAGGCACTATCAACTGTATACATTCACAACAGGACTCAATATAGCACTCCCACACACACCAAGGCCAACTACCAGAATGGAAAATGATGAATAACACAGTAAAGCAAAAAAGGTTAAAGACCCCAACACCAGTGGTTCTCCTGTACACTCACCTCGACCATTCCAGGAACTCAGCTCAATACATAATTAGGTGTTTGTCACGGAGCCGTACCCCAATATTAGGACATGTCACCACAACACCTTGGTACTGGGGGCTGTGCTGCCCAATGACACATATTGGCCACCTTTCCATTAGGACTCCTATTATGGTGAGAATCCACCCCTCTGTCAACTACCTTTAACCCACTGGCAACAAAGCCAACACACATGTGTGGCAGCACCATTAACTACATGGTACTATGTGGCTGTTTGAGAACAAACCACCTGCTATCTTGAAACCCTTAAATAAGTAACCTAAACATACCAAGATGTTGTGGAAGAAGCAACATTGCAATACGGCTGGAAGCATAGAATTGAAAAGTCTTCCAAGTCATGGAAGGAGGGCAGATAGATTGACACCCCAAGGTTTGCCGCAGCAAGGAGGAAAATATGCCAACAAATTTGGTGTGAAGGATTTATAGAAGCACACATGTGAAGGAAACATTGTGGCCCACCACTGTCACACAATTACCCACCTCCTGTGGCGCAGATGGTGATGCAGCCGGGCCTACATGGGACGCAGCAACGGGGCAGTTGGTCGTCGTTTGATGCGGGCGAACCTCGCCCAGGATGAAGGTGAACAGGGGATAGTACCATAGGGTAGGTGATGGTACCTCCTCTGCTCCAGCCCCTGAGCGACGGCGCTGGTACTGAATGTGAGCCCGCATGAACGCCGACCTCATGTTTTTGATCTTAAGTGCCACCATATGCTGGTCCCACGTCTTGCCTACCCTTGGCTCCAACCGATTTGCCAGAGCCACAAGACTCCTGTAGGCCTCGGCCCTCGCTGCCCGATTTTTATATTCGGGCAGCGAGCTGCGCCACAAACATTCGTTTCCGCTGATACTCCGTGAGAAGCTGGGATTCCAATTCCACAGTACCCCTCGGCATCTGCCGATGACAAAACACACAAAAAACACACAGTCACAACACTAGCCATACCGACATTTCAAAACTTGCCACAATGATACACATAATCATTAACTTTCTACAGGGATTATCGAAAGCTATTTTGTGGAGTGAAACTGGGCATGAGTGGCCCATTTTCTCTATCTCAGACCGCTACAAACTCAAACACATGTATGCAGCCAATATCAAGCACCGGATATCGGTGGTCCACCTACAGATGTTTCAAACATGATTTAAGTCCCCAATGTACCTATTGCAACACACCTTGACACGGTGTGTGCGTACATACCGGTAGAGGGCAACATGTGACCAAACACGTTGTGTGCTAACTAGTACCTGGCCAGTGTCCAAAATGGTTAGGGGTCACTATATGAGAAAGGCGGCCTGGGTGTGTGCCAACACTGCACATACTACATGTAATGTGCACCCAGATGATCATGTAGGTGTTCCTCCAGACGTGGAAGTACCATTTTAACACATGTACCTAACATCCCTGGAATGTCCGGCACAATTCTACCACCCCTGAAATGTTGATGTGAAGTACCAGCCAAAGAAATAACACCTTGCTCTTTTGCCATTGCCAAAAAGCAGAAGGTGCAATACATACTTACACTATATAAGTAGAGGCACTACCTGGCTATTGTGCGACACAGAATAAGGTACACATATTTAATATTACGTGTTAAATATTTGCATGCCGCATCAAACATGGCCATACACACATCGCCTAAGCTGCCTGTGCCAGAACCAGCTGCGTTCATTACATTTTCTTAGAAACCGCTAAAGAGGCTTACCGTCAGAGCAACAGAAGTCAAACAGGACACTAGTAGCTCAATGCACATCGACGTCTGGACAAGGTGCAGTGGCCATTGACCTGCCTTTATAGTCCGGGAGACCAATCACAGCGGACACAATTATGCACATCCTGATGGGGCACCTGGGTGCGGATTAGACTTCCGCTAATTGGTGGAGATCGCTGAATCGTGATAGGTTGGCGGCCCTTTAAAAGCTGCCCATGCCGCCAAACATTACGCTTGCTGGCCAGACCCATTAGGTAAGTTTTTGTGGACACACATGGAATTTGCGCAGGGTGGGGTGCATATGTTGATGTTCTTGGAGAGCGCCGGAGACTGCTGTAGCGGCCGATATAGGGCTTTGTATGGTTGGGGACGAGATATAGTGTACTGTGTGGATTAGGATACGGCATTTTGTGTGGGCCTTGACACTTTTGTTGAGATACATTGCTGTGTTTGTTTCCAGACAACATACAGGAGAATGGATGCATGACTGTAGACAGAACTGTGTCACTCATGTCGACTGGATCGATTTCTGCATACTGGTTGTGGCCAATGGAGACTGTGTCCAACGGGAATGGGATGACACAGGGCTTTGAGGTGTGGCGCGCCAGACATGGCATAGATGTGTATTAAAAATGACACCTTACAAAACATATGAAACCATGTCTAAGCATCCGCATTCATGTGCAATGTTGTTTGGTTCATGTAGCCTTTCCTCAACCTTCCATATCGTGGTACGTTACATTCGTTATTCTTCTCATTTTTACTGTAATCAATTGACATTATGGGCTGTGTAATGGATTATGGGACCTGTTTGAGCAACATTATTGGTGACACATGTCCCTTTCTAACTCACCTAGGTGCAGATGTGTGAATTTTGGGACCTCCCATTGACGTTGATGTAGAGGAGCCCACTCTCAATCGCCGTGTTCCATGTTGTTTGGGGTGACTACTGTGTGTTTGGCGTCCTTGCCTCAGGGTTGTGTTTTGGGCCCACACGAGAGATCCCATCCTGTTGGCTATAGTGTGTAATGGAAAAGAGGTGTGGCTTGCTGAACCTGCTGACTTGCCCACATTTTGGTCTATGTACTCATGTTGTGCTTTCTCATCTACAGGTGCTGATATTGAGGATGCAGAATATCCATGACCGCAATGTTATCGTGGCTCTTGCGTTGGTGGAAGAGCAAATGTGGTATCAGGATCGGTATGAAAGGTTGATGAGGCGCAGACAGCGGCGGTTGTGGACCCGTGATTGGCTTCTGAGGCGGGAAACCCGGGGCCACATGCAGCTGTTGCGGGAGCTGGAGCTTAACTGTCCTGATGATTACCGAAACTATCTCCGTATGCCCGAGGACTGTTTCACCTTCCTATTGGAGCGTGTTGGGCCAATGATAGCGTGTCAGGACACTATTATGCGGCCATCAGTATCAGCTGCTGAGCGGTTGGCTATCACTTTGCGGTTCCTGGCTACAGGGCAGTCCATGACATCCCTCACATACGTGTCACGTGTCTCCCTGCCCCTGCTGAGCCGCCTGATCCCTGAAACGTGTTGGGCCATCTGGAGAGCTCTGCAGCCATCCTACATGAAAATGCCTTTAACCGCCGCAGAATGGCTGGAAGTAGCCCGAGGGTTTGAAACCCGGTGGAACTTCCCCAACTGTGGCGGGGCATTGGATGGTAAGCACGTGAGGATTACCAAACCTGGCCACTCTGGCTCTTTGTATTTCAATTACAAAGGGTATTGTAGTATAATCCTCATGGCTGTAGTAGATGCCAACTATGAGTTCCTCTACGTGGATGTTGGAATGCCTGGTCGCAACTCAGATGGGGGGGTGTTTGCCCTAAGCTCCTTGGCAACACTACTAGGGAATGGTGGGCTAAACTTACCCTCAAATGAGGACACGACCGAACATCTCAACTTTGCGTTTGTGGCGGATGAAGCATTCCCACTTCAGGAACACCTACTGCGGCCATATCCCCAGAGGGCCCTTACTTCTGAGAGACGCATTTTCAACTACCGGCTATCCCGGGCCCGCCGTGTGGTTGAAAATGCGTTTGGGATAATGGCGAATAGATTCCGGATTTTTCATACGCCTATACATATGAAACCGGAGTCTATTGACGCGGTAGTGGTGGCCTGCTGTGTGCTGCATAACTTCCTGCGTCGTAGGGATACAGCATCATACACGCCAGGAGGTTATGTAGATAATGCCGACGCTACAACAGGGGAGCTCCGTCCAGGGTCTTGGCGTGATGATGGCCATGTGATTGTGCCACTCCAGCCGCAGAGCCATGGCCGCACTCGGCAGGAGGCCAGGGACAGTAGAGACGCTTACTGCTCCTACTTCAATGGGTCTGGTGCAGTGAGCTGGCAGGACCAGGCCATATAATGTGGCTGGCTCTGGGAGTTGCTTTTTGTGGTTTCAATGGAGGTGACAGCAGGTTAGCTGCACCACTTTAATTTTTGGTTGACCTTTTTCATTATCTTTGTTTTCATTATGTGCATGAGTTTTCATTATGTAGTTAGTTAGTTAGTTAAGGTTATTTTTTTGTTTTTTTTGTTTTTTTTCCATGCACAGTTTGCAATGTGTGGTGATTTGCTTATCCCTTGAATGTGGCTGATTAATGTCACCTGCTCTTGAATTCTACATTGTTTTTACTTTATGTATATTTTGTTTGCACAAGACAAGGTCAAGATGCATGCAATATATTAAACCTTTTTCTGTTGGATCCAACATCATCTGTGTGAGCCTGATTACTTGGTGGAGGAGGGCAATGTGATGCAGGGTTGGGTGGGGGCCTGGGATGTCATAGCCACCTATTGGCTGGGATTGTGCACACAATATGTGTGGGTAGCCATGTTTTTCTGAAAGTCTTTTGCCCAACAGTGTTTGTGGCCATTGTGCGTACATGATCCTTTATTTTGTTGTAGGCAGAGGGTCCCCTGCACACAGCACATTGATGCAGGACATATTCTTGTCAGGTGTTTGCTAATACACTGTCACACAGATCTTTGACTTGGTGCCTTGGAAGCTGTTCCACTACATTCACATCTGTCAGCACATATATTAAACCGCATTCAGCCTGGATACATACACATACTTCGCCACAGTTGTCACAGATTTTTGACAGAAAACGCACATACTGTCTTTTGTAAGCCGCTAATGTGTGCCACACAAACGCACCTCAGTGCAATCGGCACACGCGGCTGTCACAAGCGCTGATCGTGCGTGACAAGGCAAACACTTGTACTACGCACACATAGCCCCGGACCGCTACTTTAATACACACGGGATATGTGACTGGCCACCGCTCTAGCGTGACCCATTACCATCGATTTCGATGCATTCGCCAGGCTCCGCCATGTCACAGGTGCTTATTCCGTGCCACACTCCGCTCACTAGTACGGCACGTCTCGGCCATCCGCCCTTTCCGTCGTGCCCAATCACAACTCCGTAGTGTTGGCCAATGGTTGTGGTTTGGGCGCGGCGTACAGGTCTGTGGCACGCCTATTTGTTTTACGTCCTGCCTTTGTTGCTCCCAGATCACTCTGTGGTGGCGGTGTGTAAAGCTGGTACGCTGAGCTACAGACGGCTACTTGCGATACCCGGCGATGTAGCTAGCTGTAGATGTGGCGTAGCGTAGCGCACCTTGTGGCGGCGTGTAAAGAGGGTGCGGTTCCCGTTGGTAACCGTTCGCCCGTGCTCGTGCACGTGAAGTTGCCGTTGGTATCCATCCTGTTGTGGCGGCGTGTAAAGGTACCATAAGTGTTACGAATTTTCAAAGGTATCTTGCCAGAATTCTTTTTTTTATGTGTTTTTGGTGTTTTGCATTCAAAAAGTTGCAAAATTTGTTAGCAAATGCACTACAGCCTCCAAAAAGCTTGAAGTGATTATATTCTTTGAAACTTGCAACTTTTTACGCTATACAGTCACAAAACCAGTAAGTATGGTAACAATAAGAATTACAAACACAAGGATAAAAATAAAATTTTTTGACTGCGCCAAATACTTGAGCAATGTTGTTGATAATTAATTGATTGATTAAAACTGTGAATACCACAAGACTAAAAAAAGTAACTTCAAAAAGATTACTTGGGCCCATAGTGTTTGCAAATAGTTCACTAAACACACTTGCAATCACAGACAGAAGAGGGCCCTTGTGTAAGAGCAATATATGGGCCATCTGAAGCTCAAAAGTTATAATGCACAAGTCTACTTGTTTTGGAAGTACAATCGGGCCTGCTGTGTGGCTGCAGCGGTTGCATTAATGATATGTCCGCCCCTAAACAACTGTGCTGCCACTACATATAAGTTGGAGTCAGGGGCGTAACAACAATAAGTGCAGGGGTTGCGATCACACCCGGGCCCTGCAGCCTAGGGGGCCCCAAAAGTTCCTTTGGCCCATAGAAAAAGACTAATACTATTAAAGCGAACCTGTCACCCTCTCCAGGCATCTAAAGATAAAATAGTCACCTTCTGCAGCACTAAGGCTGCATTCTGACAAGGTGTCTATAGCATTTATGCTCCCTTGATTCACTGAAATAAAGACTTTTATAAAATCTGTTTCAAACCTGATCCAAGACCGGGAGGCGGGTTTTCAAGTGTCTATCTCCCTCCTCTGTGGTGTCAGTCATCCCTCTCTGCTCTCGGTGTGCCGCCTCCAGGGCCATCTCCCTGCATTACAGAGCTTTGTCAGCTCTGCTACAACATAGAGCTGCTGTTATAGGAGACCCCCCAGTAGTAAATCTAGCAGGAGGACCCTAAGCAGAGAAAGCACTGCCTGCTACATAGCAGCCCTTGAGCTGAGCAGGTTTCACTTTCAGTTTCTTGTACCCAGCAGCATTGCTCCGTCCTCAGCCCCTGATCTAAAGCACAAACTCAACTCTGCTGCACTGCTGACAGCTTAGCTCAAGGCTGCTATGTAGTAGGCAGTGCTTTGTCTGCTCAGGGTCCTCCTGCAAGATTTACTACTGTGGGGTCTCCTATAACAGCAGCTCTATGTTGTAGCAGAGCTGACAAAGCTATGTAGTGCAGGGAGGTGGCCCTGGAGGCGGTGCACAGAGAGCAGAGAGGGATGACTGACACCACAGAGGAGGGAGATAGACACTTGAAAACCCGCCTCCCGGTCTTGGGTCTGGTTTGAAACAGATTTTATATAAGTCTTTATTTCAGTGAATCAAGGGAGCATAAATGCTATAGACACCTTCTGAGACTGCAGCCTTAGTGCTGCAGAAGGTGGCTATGTTATCTTTAGATGCCTGGAGGGGGTGACAGGTTCGCTTTAAAGATTTCCAATAATTGGGGGCCCCGTTAGAGCTTTCGCATCAGGGCCCTGGGCCTAAAGTTACGCCACTGGCTGGAGCAGCAGTCTTCCACCTAATGCAGACTGCACTTGATTCATCAGCAGGACCCAATGGAAACAAACCTGTTTCAGTAATGTAGTAATTCATAATTCCATATTTTTATAATGGATATAATTCATAGAATCCAAGTCAAATGACATATTCTAAGAAATAAAGTTTATTTTACGCTACATCCAAAAGGGCATAAACATTGTCAGGTGGAAAAATGTATGGATATATGCTAGCAACGTTGTCATGTCAACAATCATCACTCATATTGCTTAGCACATATGTATTGTAGATTGAAATGTATTTATATACATGTGGACACTGCTGATAAAATTATCTTGTGGTACATTCATGAAACATTAAAGGATGCTTAATTATGTATTAAAGCTTGCATGTCTTTTTATCCTGATCTAAAAGCGGTGGACTTTTCAAAATGATAATTATGTCACAATTTTTTCTCATTTTTATGTCTATGAATAATGTATTCTCTTTGCATTAGAGAACCCTACGTATGTGGCAAAACGTCCTCAGTATGAAAACACTGACATTACTTGTACCGACACTGTATAAAATGTAATTGAAGCACGATTGAAAAAGTCAGTCTAAGGGCAGCAATTATTTTATCACTTTATCACATAGGAAATAAGTGAGGAAATCTATGAAGGAAGAGGACATAGAGGACCTTTTAGCTCTTCTGATAAATCTTGCTACCTGCATTTTCCTCTGGAATCACGTATGCAAGCAAATGGCATGGATCTGTATACCAGTTTATGACATGATCAAGAATAGGAGGTTTCCAATTATTTTCTTGCATACGAGAGAATCACTGTTGAAACATTGATGATAGAAATTAACTCAAGGACAAACTCTAATAAAAATCTGAAAAAAAATTATGACAATCAGTCCAATTCTTTCACTTATTAGAAAAAACAGACGTCTGAAACTGACTATGTAAAAGAATGTGCGTCATCAATGTCACGATTTCACCACTCACAGTGTTCTAGGGACAATGTGATTGACAACTCAGCTATTCTATAGAATCAAGGGTAGGCTGGGCTCACAGATTTATGAGTGACAGACCAACCATCCAATCAGAGGTGGGGGCATGCTGGGCTGCCATATTTATGAGTGACAGCCTAGCTGCCTAATCAGAGGTAGGGGCATGTTGAACTGTCAGTGTTGTTAGTGACAGCTTAGCCATTCAATCAGAGGTAGGGGCATGTTGGACTATCGGTGTTTGTTGTTAGTGACAGCTTAGCCACCCAATCAGATGTAGAGCATGTTGGGCTTTCAGAATTTTGAATGACAGATCAGGTGCCAAATCTGGCCAGGTCTGCTAGGTTTCTTCTGAGTGTTGCTCATTCAGAATCATTATCTGGCTATTTAGCTGGCTGACCATGATCAGACCATTGCCAGCTTTGCTTAGTGGTATATATCTGCCATTCTGATCTTCGTTGCTTAAAATCGGACTTTGTCTTTTGACTATACATTTGTATTGCTCCTTTGCCTTTGACTAGTGGTAAGCAATCACTAAAATGTTCGAGTGCTCAGTCCTCAATTAGAGCAGGTTAGACACTCGGATGTGCTTGATTTGAATACCGAGTATTATGGAAGTCAATGGGAAAGTCAAGCATTTTTTTCGAAGACCCTAACAGCAATGCTGGGGAGGACAATAATGGAAATAGATACAAACAGTGCTCCAATGGAATGGAAATAGCATGGGGTAGACACCTGGATGCATCTCTGACTCCCAGGTCTCTGCTGGGAACAATATCATCAGAATATTACTCCACTATTATAGACTGACAATAAAACATACAAAATCGCAGATAAAATGGATTTTACAAAAAAATTGTTAGGAAACATTCTTTCCTGTTTAATGACTAGTAAAATTAAAAACAGAAATCTCTTAGGTATGTGATCAGTGTTTGTTCAGGCTTTGACATAGCTGAATTTTCACATGAATTCCGAATCTCTGCTCACTTGCATTTTTCAATGTACTTTTGCCATATGCATTTTTTACGTGTTTTGGACACGTGCGATTTTGTCTCAATAAAGACATCAACCCCAACTACCATTACCCCGATTGCCATCGCACCAGGGCAATCAGGAAGAGCTGAGGCAAAGCACCAGAATTGGGCCCCTGCGGTCTGTTATGTTTAGACTGGGAAGGGACAAACACCCATGGACCTTCTCAGCATGATAATATCATGCCGCTGCTGCCTGCTTCACCTTGGCTGATTAATAAAAAATAGGGAGTACTGAATGTCATTTTTTTATTTATGTATTTAATCATAAAAATATGTACAATGAGTTCCACAGGGAGACATTTTATAATATGTCGGGGGCTATGTTATATGTCTGTCTGTCTATATATTTGTGTGTCTATATATGTGTATGTCTGCCTATACCTAGCTTACTAGAGAAAGAACAGTATGCAGCCCTCAAAAAGGACTTATGTTTTAATTCTGAATCGGCGATATACAACTACTGTAAGATCAATTATGCTATGCCTACAAGTCTGCTCCAGGGCTGCCACGAGGAATTTCAGGGTCCCTCACTGGCAACATTTGGGGGCCCCCTTGAGACTTCACCCCAGCTCCACCTGCACCCCTCCAAACTTCCACAGTTCCACCATCCACTATTGAAAAAAATTCCACTTCTGAACTATTATCTCACCAATCACACATTAACAGTTCCCATATAAAACACCAGATCACATACAAACATAGCTATTAGATTTTGTTTGGGCAAAAGATTTTTTTAAAGGGAACCTGACCCCTCGAAATCACCCCCAACCCTATTAATACCTGTCCCTGCACCATGATAGATCATTATTAGTAATCCTTTTCTGTAAAAAAAAGCGCTCTGTAACATTGGAATAATCAACAATATACACTTACAAATCTGAGACTTCTTGCCCCTGAATAAGTCTCATAGGGCATCCCCTGTGAGACTCTAAGCCCCCCCTAGGTGCTCATTATCACGCCTCAAATGATCCACCCTCTCTCTGTCTGTGCTGCTGTGATGTGCAGCTGAAGGCAGGACTAATGATTTGCATTCTGTGAGTGATAGAGAGGGGGAGGCAGAAGCCTGCACAAACAGAGCACACAGAGAGAGAGAGGGTGGATCCTGGAGCCCGCAAAACAACATGCCCTGAGGGCTAAAGAATATAGCCCCTTCTAATTATAATCACTAATGAGTAAGTATTAAAAACGTTTTTATGCACCTTCACAGGATGCTTTTAGGAGACAAAAGAAGTGTGAGATTAGTGATAGGATGCTGCAGGGACATGTTTTGGTAGCTTAGGAGGCGTTCTGGAGGTGACAGGATCCCTTTAAGACTGCTCAAATATTTCTACACCACAGCACACAACCTCCCCATGTCCCTCTTGAAATTTGCACAGTGATGATAAAAAGATCCTCAGAGTGTCCAAGTACTGAGTGCTCAGTACACTAAAATCGGGTCCGAGGAACAATCAGCTGTTTCCTCGGACCCGCGCTCATAGGCCCCCATGTTAAAGGACACGGATCGGATTTGGCCTTATTGCCATTGGATTTTGTGGGAATCGATTTTTTTCTGAGCCCAAAATCGGAGCAGTCTCCGATTTTGGGTCCAGAAAAAAATCGGACACAAATCGGATCCCACAAAATCGGATGCCAATTAGGCCAAATTCGATCCGTCCCCCATAGGATAACATGGGGGTCAAATCGGGTCTGGGCTGTCCGTTTTACAACGGACAGCCACGGATGCACAAAAATCGTGATGTGAAAGGGGCCTAACAAGAATAGACAAAATCGCTGCTATCTGTCCTTGTTAGTGCATAGAAAGTTCTGGAGTATAGATATAGGCATTTACTCAGGGTTTATTGTGTTGTATTACCTGCTGCTACAAAATCTTACAAAGGGGTAATTCACAATATCACTGCTATCTGTCCCTGTTAGTGCACGGAAAGTTCTGGAGTAGAGATAGAGACTGTTTTACTCGCATTTAGGCAAGCTTGATTGCATTACATTACCTGCTGCTACAACACCTTACAATCAACCCTGCCTATAGGCCCGTAAAACAGCCTCTATCCTTACTCTATAACTTTCTGTACATTAACAGGGACAGATAGTAGCAGCATTATAAATTACATCTTTAAAATGACTGTTTGTAAGTTTTTGTAACAGCAGGTAATAACACAATAAACCCTGCCTAAATGCCGGTAAAAAAGTCTCTATCCCTACTCCAGAAATTTCCTTGCAATAACTTTGACAGATAGCGGCAGTATTGTAAATTACCCCTTTAAAAGAACTGTTTGTAAAATTTTGTAGCAGAAGGTAATGTAACACAATCAAACCCTGCCTAAATGCCTGTGAAGCATTTTGGAGTCCTACCCCACAAATGTTCCGTTACTATGCACAGCTAGCAGCGTGGTATCATGATTTAGCCCTGAAAAAGTCTGTTTGTTTAATCTTGCGGCACCAAGTACTGAAAACTAGAAGAAAAGTAGAAATGCGCACATAGGGTCTTATCCGGGTGTAACCGGGGTGTTGTATTGTGTGCTGTTGCACTAACCTTATGTTGTTGTGAGAGTCACAACAACTATTGAAGCATAAGCTGACTTGCAGCACTCCGCCCAAGGGAAACCGATTAAAGCATTAGATGAAAGGTGGTAATTCGTACGCTGCCATCTGTCACAAGATGTTAAAAAGTAATACCTTTAATGTCTAATTCTTACGCGTTTCGTGGTACTTCAGACCACTTCATCAGAGATCCACAAGGTAGTACCACGAAACGCGTAAGAATTAGACATTAAAGGTATTACTTTTAACATCTTGTGATTCCTTGGATTTCTTGGAACCAACGGACAGACGGCAGCGTACGAATTACCACCTTTCATCTAATGGTTTAATCGGCACCAAGTACTGGAATGCACACACTGTCCCTTCTCTAATAGCAACTATTCCTGTGCTCTCTTCGGATCAACTGCACCCAAGATGGCGGCAGGTCTTATATACACCCATTGACGTGATGCGGCCAGCCAATCACAGTAATGCCAGTAGCGAAGATGGCTTTGGCATTACCGTGATTATCAAGCAATCCCTGCATGTTTCATGAAACATCTGCCTCCAAACTTGCCAGATGGTGGACTCGAGGCAAGGATCAAATACTTTTCATGCAAGTAACAAATAGTGGCAAGTATATTCGCTCATCACAATATTCTCCTATTTTCCCTTATGCAATGAAAAATTTGCAGCTAATATAACGTTTTAATACTAAAAATGGACCATAACAATAAAATATCAATTACCACTAAAATGTTATTAGCAGCAAATGTTATATTTACACAAGAAGTAATAGGAGAAAATGGATCCTGCATTATTTGAATCCAGTGATACACAATAAGTACTGTTTGTCCCACAAGGCAGGGTATGGTTCACAGCAGCAGTACAATTTAAGGTGGGTAAAGAACTCAATAAACAGGCAGGACATGTGTAGCTGTCTATTGACATTTTCAGTAGCTGTGGAAAAAAATACTATAGAACTTGATCGTCATGTAGGAGACACCTGGCTGTATAGGGCCAGCATGCTAGCACATTCATCTGCAACATCAGTAAAGTATAAAAAGACAATGAAGGACAGGCAGGAGATAAATAACTGTTTTGTAGAGTTGGAAGCCATTAGGGACTCCATCTTTAATTAAAAAAATCCTCTTCCGTCCGACGCAGTCCAAAACACGATGTCCTCTCTGCTACATCCCCTGTGCATAGATATAGATGTATATGCACAGGGAATGAGCAGACTGAGAACAATCTCAGCTCTGCTACATCATCTCTGTGCACAGACATTCATGTCTGTACACAGGGAATGAGCAGACTGAGAACAATCTCAGCACTGCTACATCAGGCAGCAGGCAGGCTCTAGGACCCTGGAGCTGGCAGCCAGCACACAGAGAAGACAGGACTCTTATCTGTGCGAGTTTCCCAGCGATTACAGTTGCAAAGTAAACGAGTCCAATGCAAATAAATGACAAAACTAGGATTGCTTCAGGCTGAAGCTTCCGAGACACATCTGCGATTTGTAAATCTCACACTACTCGCTATTACTCGCTTCCCCATTCATTAACATTGGACTCGCTAGACTCGCAACGAGTAGCGAGTCCTGTGCTCGGACTCGCTAGAGTCAAGCGATTCCGAGTAATTTAGGATTCGCCCATCACTAGTAGGAAGGTGTAGGAAGAAATTGATAGAAATTGACATTGCATTGGGGTTTAAATTGCCCAACTGGGGAGGTTTCATCATCTGTTCTGGTAGTGCATCGCTACCACTCAAAACATTGATCCAGTGAGCCATGAAAGACATATACTCTCCCTGCTCATAATTACTGCTCCAGCAGGAACTGCATCTTCGGCTACTTGTACATGTGAAAGTTACGATGCCACACAAGAGGATTAATAGGTGTGTATTGTTGTTACTAACCACACAATCAGGTATAAATAACTGATACTATAATTGAAAAAGAGGCAAAGAAGCATTTGGAGTACAAAAAGCATTAGATGGTCATTCCCCCCATCCTACTGTATCCCCACCCGCCCCTTGTAGACTGTGAGCCCTCATGGACAGGGTCCCTGCCCCTCCTGTCCCTGTACGTCCCAATCGCCTAGATTTAGTGTACTTGTTCTTGTCTCCCTTATACTCATCTAAAGCACCATGGAACCCAATGGCGCTATATAAATAAATAAATAATAATAATAATGATGATGACACCAACTAAGTATTACTTGAGGATACAGTTTGGCATTCCGGACAGATGATCTTGAAGAGAAGTAGGATGAGGACATGCCTTACCACATCTCATCCAAGTCCAAACACTGACTGTTCTCAACCATTGCATCAACTGGAAAAGGTTGTTATGAAATATCTTCCTTAGAACAGAGAGTGCTGTGGCTTAGGAGACAAGGCACCTCACCAGAGATCACCAAGGTGTCATCAAAAAGATTTAATGGTACAGCGGAAAAGAAGGAAAATTCAAAACACTAACGCCAACTGATGGTGTCACTATCAGAGATAACATCATCGTCCTATAACTGAGGACAGTGAATAACCATATAGTCCATAAAATGTTCTTCTTCCTCTCCATCAATATGTCAAAGGCAAAGGAAGACGACTGAGACCTGATTTTACTAGTACAACTGCCTGTGCGCTGTTTTAAGTGGTGCTGCTTTTTAAGCTTTAACATTCTTATTATCTTATAAGGCAGTAAGTTTTTTTATTTTTCCCTTATGCCGTATATTACTATTGCTGCAATTTTTGCCATGCTTTTTTTTTCTGTGCTAAAATTAAATTCTTTTTTTAAACTACTGTTCCCCTTTCCAAAAAGATTGAACCATGAAATACTAGGTAAATTCCAAAAAACTAACAGAGGCAACATGCTATATCATTATTGTACATACAACATATCAAAATAGATGAAAACAGGTGTTCCAAAAAATTCAGCATTGTTTGTGTCACACACACTTTTTGAGGCAGTCACATGGTTAAATGACTGTATCCTATTACTCCTATTTTGTGTTTTTTACAATTTCTTTTTATGACTCTCAAGGTGTGAAAATAAGAGTAGCAACTGGTTGCAATATCCGTGTGGCATGCACAGTAGGAGACGTCAGATTAGATTCATTGCAAAATGGCTGCTGGATTTCCTGCTTTGTTTTTATACTGGTTAGTGATAGTTCCTCCAGATTGGCTGAACTATACCATATGACATGACAAATGAAAGGCTTAATGGTGAAGTCTGCCTGACAAGGACTGAGGTCTATGTATTTTATTTGACTGAGCTCCCTCCTTATTCCCCCTCTCCTGCCCTGAATCCAGCTGAAGTCTCCATCTTGTTGGAGTCCAACACATACTTTTCATGTTTTTAATTATAAGCAGAGGCATATAAACCCATACACATTGCACAACTTCGTCAGTCATAGTGTTAGCACCCGATGAGACGGAAGCACCTTGGCGTTGGTCATCGGGCACTCCGCAGTGGCCACTGCTGAAGCTAAGTCTTCCATTTTACCTTATATCTAGAGCAGTGATTGCTATAACCCATTTTCATTATACCTGTATTAGCTGTGCAGTCCGGCCACTCATTGCACTCATCTATATGCACATTAAGTGTATAGTGTTGCAGCAGATCACCCTTCTTTCAATAGATGTAGTTTTTTTCTGCTTGCACCTACACTCTGAGGTTGGTGCCAGTCATTTACACTAATAACCAAAGAACTGAGGTCATGTGATTCTTCTTTGGCTAATAGAATCTTCTACAATATGTAAAATGGTGGCAGCCATTTTAGGCAGTTTGCATATTGCAAATCACATGCTGTTCAAAGCTTTTAGTTTCAGCAAATTCAGAGAAATTTTACACAAATTTTATTCAAAGTGAATCAATTTGTGCATCTCTGATTTCCCCAAAGCTTTCAATACTCTTATATTCAGAAATATACAATTCACAAATAGGGGAGATTGTAGCATTGTATCCAGTTTCATCATCTATCTGGTGCTAAGACCCCCCTAGTCTTGGACTACTGTATCAGGTCTTATATAGACCCCTAGAAAACTCCATCTAAACTATAAAACATGTGACTAAATCACACCAGAGTGTTGTTCCAAACCATGAACAATTTTATTTTTAATTTTTAAATGTGACATCAACATTTAAAAAGCAATTGAACATATAGAGGTACACTGTAACAGAGGTACAAAATATGAGAACCACAGTAGAGTGTCCTCAGAACGGTAGGTTTACAGGGTTCAGTTTTATACATGTTAATATGGCAGGTCTACAGAAACACAAACCTTAGGGGCCCGTTACACGGTGCCACCTCGTCGGCGATTGTGCCGGCGATGCAGGGGCGTGGCCTAATCGCGGCACCATCGCCGCCGAGTTGCCCAGTGTAACAGGGCGATTCTATGGTGAAAAATTGCCTCTGAATGATCACCAGGTTTCGCAGCAGTGTTGTGAAACCTGGCGATCTGAATCGCCCTGATCGCCATGTGTTAGCGCAGCGACACGCAATGTTAAACATTGTGGGTTACCGGTTGCCAGGATGCTGGGCAACCCAGTGAGCAGTCACCGCCGCTACTTGCCGGTGAGTTTGCCGGCTAGTTGCTACATGTGGCAGCTCACCGGCGATGTCGACACGGATGCGCGCTCCCGATTCCCCGCTGACATCGCCGGCGAGATGGCACCGTGTAACGGTACCCTTAATCCACAGTCAATCCCATATATAGCAACATAAAGTAGCAAGGACCAATGGTTCTGCATATATAGAAAGTCAATGTCATAAACTGAAAAAGTGGAGGTGGTTCAAGGTATCAAGAAACAACTAGCTGTCTATATGTCCCAATAAACACTAGGTCACAAAAAGACAATTCTGCCAAGGAGTTTCCCAGGTATTTAGGACACCTAGAAAAATTACATTATGTGTGAGTTTCTTATCCTGGATTAATCCATCGCTCCCACATCATTTTTCAGTCATCACAAAACAGGGGGACTGCCCCTTGAGGACGATACGAAACAGACGTCGGGTGGGTGGGTCCGGAATAGGTGGCAGCACATAGGTTCCCCCATATGGGTAAGTTTAACCTGGTCACTTATGATTCTGTTTGTGATGACTGAAATATGATGTGGGAGCGATGGATTAATCCATGATAAGAAGCTCATACATAATGCACTTTTGCTAGATCTCCTCAATACCTGGGAAACTCCTTGGCAGAATCACCTTTTTGTGACCTGGTGTTTATTGGGATATACAGACAGCTAGTTGTTTCTTGATACCTTGAACCACCTCCACTTTTTCAGTATATGATATTGACTTTCTATATATGCAAGACCATGGGTCCTTGGTATTTTATGTTGCTATATATGGGATTGACTGTAGATTAAGGTTTGTGTTTTTGTAGACCTGCCATAATAACATGTATAAAACTGAACCCTGTAAATCCACCTTTCTGAGGCCACATTTTAGATGAACATGTCACGTTTGAAAAATAAAATTGTATATGCTTTGGAATAGCACTCCGGTGTGATTTAGTCACACGTTTTATACTGTTTTGTATTCAGTAAATGAAAACAATGCTGCGTACATCCAAACCTATTATTCAGTTTGTTTATTTGTATGTAATGAAAGTAATCCTGATACATTGTAACAAACTGTCAAGAGAGAAGACTGATTTTTTTTCTCTGACGTTAAAGGGAATCTGTCACCAGATTCAAGAAAACCAGCACCACCAGAATACAGCTTGCAATATAATTTCTGCAGATGCACATATAACCTCTAAACTGTACGATATTATTCAAATTGAGATGTTTGCCAAAAGATTTATAAATCTTATGAGCCACCCGGCAAACGTCAAGGCAATCTCAAATCAGGGTGGTCCTACTCTATATTTTTTTATTTTATTTGTATCGTGCGACCTCAAACATTCAGTGCATTCAGTGGCCCATAAAAAGCTAAGGTTTACTTGGTGCATCTCAGACCTGTTTCCATGATGCCAAACCAGTGCAAGTGAATAAATGGCAATTCTTGTTTATCCTTGTGACTGGTTTGTGGCTGACCACCATCATGGAAGCAGGTTTGGGATGCACCATCAAAATTTTAACTTTTCATAGTCCACTGCATGCATATGTTTGAGGTTGCATGACAGAAATAAAATAAAAAAATATAGAGTAGGACCGCCCTGATTTGAGATTGCCTTGACTTTGGCCAGGTGGCTCAAAAGATTTATAAATCTTTTGCCAAATATCTCAATTTTAATAATATTATACAGTATGGAGTTAAGATGTGCATTTGCACTATTTCTATTGCAAGCTGTATTCTGGTGGTGTTGGCTTTTTATTTGTCCTTGTGATTGATTTGTGGCTGACCACTACTTTGCCCTACATGCCGGATTTCACTTGTTTTTCCATCTGTATAGTTAGTGCCATTTTTGGGAGCTGTTCCCATTCAGTTAACATTCCCTGCCCTCAGGCTCAGTTTATTTCAAGCTCCATTTGCTTGGGCCTACCCTGCTTTCATTCATGAGTGCTAGCCCAGTGCGGTTAGGGTTAACCCTGAAAAGCTCTTAGAGCCTGAGTTACCATTTATTCACTTTCACTGGTCTGGCATCATGGAAGCAGGTCTGAGATGTTCCAGGTAAAGTTTAGCTTTTTATGGTCCACTGTATGCATATGTTTGAGGTCGCACAATACAACTAAATAAAAAAATATAAAGTAGGACCACACTGATTTGAGATTGCCTTGATTGTTGGCCAGGTGGCTCCAAAGATTTATAAATCTTTTGCCAAATATCTCAATTTTAATAAAATTATGCAGCTTGGAGGTAATATGTGCATTTGCACGATTTTTATCGCCAGCTGTATTCTGGTGGTGCTGGCTTTCTTGTTTACTTAATTTTCTGGCAATAAAAAAACAACAAATTTTGGAGCAACTGTTTTGTGCATTACTCATCATTTTTTAAAAGTGAGTGGGGTTTAGTTGGAGGATATGGGCTCTCCAGCCCTAAATGTTCACTTTAATTTACAAAAATGTCATAAATTATAGTGAAAAAGTGCACCAATAACATTTTATTTACTTTTCTTCAAGGTTGTGAAAAGTAAGAAAACGGAATATTCTAAACAAATGAATAAAAAAACTAAACAAAGCAACAATTGTCCAAAAGTTTCAATTTAAAAGTTTGGTATGACAAGTTTGGGGTGCATTGACATGAATATTCAATATAAGGATAAGGAAAGGAGAATGAAGATGACATTGAATATTCTACAAGAGATCAATGAACAGATGATCAAGCTAGAGAAGGCATAAGATCAGTGAACAGCTGTGACTTTTACTGAGCAATCCATTTTTTTGCAGAGGATCATGACTGTAACTTGGTGTCAGAAAATACATTCCTAAGAAGCAGAAAGAAAAACACTAACATAAAGTGTGAAGGAATACAAGATGAAAAAGCCTGAGCTGAAATAGAATAAGAAGTTAAAGGAAAGATAAGGTGATACACTTCTTTTATGTACCAGTGATTGAAAGAAACTGAAGTAAACATATTTTTATGCTTCTAGTTTTTGGACTTTTGGTTTCTAACTTATTATGGTCCCTAAAATATGATGAATTTAATGTAGACACAGCACTTATAATATTTGAGATAACGTTTATTTCTTTCTGCTGCACTCCAGATCCAGGCCTCCTGCTGACCATAGTATTGGTTTGTTAACTTTCCACCCCCTATCCATAGCAATCAAGATGGTAGTAGTCATGAGATTTGCTCACATGGCTACTACCCAGGGTCTGTCCTCCTCTCTGCCAGTACTGAAAGTGTTCCCATAATGTCCTGTTGTGGAATTGCTGTGCTATAATAAGAATTTATGGTGATTATCATCTTCCATGGTAGTACACACCAGTTTATATCATCAGTTTTCATTAGAAAGTGTAAGCTATCTATCACAATTAACAAAAAATTGCAAAACGTCTACACATTAAGGACAGCAAAAAGACAGATTACAAAACCATGCAAGAACTTATATAGGAAATTAAGAAATCTTTATTGTATACATTATACTGTACAATCAAAGATAAAAGATATTGTAATAAAGTGTATTAAATACAGATAAGGGCACCATGTACAGTTGTGCTCAAAAGGTTACATACCCTAGCAGATTTTTTGCTTTCTTGGCTTTTTTTCAGAGAATATGAATGATAACACAAAAACTTTTATCCACTCATGGTTAGTGGATGGGTGAAGACAATTATTGTCAAACTACTCTGTTTTCTCTTTTGAAATCATAATGCCAACTAAAAACATCCAAATGACCCTGATCAAAAGTTCATCATGTTTGCCCTCTCTAACATTAATCACAGCTTGAAGTCTTGTGGTAGTTGTGGATGAGGCTCTTTATTTTCTCAGATGGTAAAGCTGCCCATTCTTCTTGGCAAAAAGACTCCAGTTCCTGTAGATTCCTGTGTTTTCTTGCAAGAACTGGGCTCTTGAGTTCTCCCAGAGAGGCTCAATGATATTTAGGTCAGTAGACTGAGATGGCCACTCCAAAACCTTCATTTTGTTATGCTGTAGCCAATGACAGGCTGACTTGGCCTTGTGTTTTGGATCGTTGTCTTGTTGGAACATCCAAGTATGTCCCATGTGCAGTTTCTGGGCCGTCGTTTCTCATCCTCCCCCCTGCACCCCTAACAATGCATCTGCTGTGCCTGCTGTAAATATGCTGTCGCTTTAATAAAGGATTCCTCTGGAGATCGGTGAGTGCTGCCGCTATTACTTCATGTGCAGTTTCTGGGCTGATGAGTGCAAATTTGCCTCAAGTATTTGCTCATTGCATGCTGCATTCATCTTTCCTTCAACTTTGACCAAGTTTCCTATACCTTTGTAGCTCACACATCCTCACATCATCAGCAATCTACTTCCATGGTAGGAATGGTGTTTCTGTCATTATAGGCCTTCTTGACTCCTCTCCAAATGTAACGTTTATGGTTATGGCCAAAAAGTTTGGTTTTGGTCTCATCACTCCAAATTACCTTGTTCCAGAAGTTTGGAGGTTGTCTCTGTGCTGTTTGGCATATTGTAGGTGAGATACTTTGTGGCATTTGTTCAGTATTGAATTTTTTTTGGTGATTTAACCATGCAGCCCATTTTTTTTAAACTGCCTCCTTATTGTGCATCTTGAAACAGCCATTAGTATTCAATGAGTTCTGTATTACAGCTGATGTTATTTGTGGATTTTTTTTTTTATCCCAAACAATTTTCCTGGCAGTTGATGCCAAATGTTTGTTGGTCTACCCGATCGTGGTTTGGTTTTTACAAAGCCCCTGGTTTTCCATTTGTTAATCACAGTTTGAACACTACTGACTGGCATTATCAATTCATTGGATATCTTTTTGTATCCCTTTCCTGTTTTTATACAGTTCAGCTATTTTTCACATAGATCCCTTGACAATTATTTTGCTTTCCCATAACTCACAATCCAGAAATGATGACAGTGGCTGGATGAAAGATGCAAGAGTCTTTCTGGATCCCAGAAACTCACTCAGTTTTATGCACACTCACACTGATTACAAGCAAACAGGTCACTGGTGAGGATGTTACCTTTATTAGCCATTCAAACCCATTTGTGTCAACTTCTGTGCATGTTATCAGGCCAAAATCACCAGGGTATTTGAACTTTTGATCGGGGTCATTTGGATGTTTTTGGTCGTCATTATGATTTAAAAAGAGAAAACACAGTAGTTTGACAATAAATAGCTTCACACAACCACTAACCATGAATGGAAAAAAACACTTTTGTGTTATTATCATTCATATTCTCTGCAAAAAGGCCAAGAAAGCAAAAACTCTGCCATGGTATTTAAACTTTTGAGCACAACTGTACATCACAAAAACCCTGATTAAAGTGAAGGTGCAATTCCTATAAATGATAAACCTAAGTACAAATCACAACCAAAACTCATCTGTGTGTGAAGGATTCCCTCTGGAATGATTAGTCTAAGGCGAAGTGCCCACTGGACATATTTTTTTGAGCTGCATTTGTCAGCTACACAAATGCAGCTGTGCACAAACAAATGCAGCACAAAAATGTAGCAACAAATAAGGATATGCACAAAGACAGACAGAAATACACACAGATAAACACACAAAATACACCACACTTTTCTCACCCTCCCCGATGAGCCCGCGGTGATCCCCAGTGATGTCTTCTTGCAGGGCTTCAGTAAGACCTGTGTGTATTGTCCTACCAGTCACATGATCAGTCACATGGTGCAGGTTCTGGAAGCTCGATAAACACATCGCCTGCCAATGCATGGAGGAAGTCTCACCGGAGATCACTGTGGACTCACTGTAGAATGTGAGTATTGCAGCATTTTTGCTGTGGATATCGCATGGAAAAAGCATCACACATGGACTGTGGGAAAACCAATCCATTTGTGATGCTTTTTTGGGGGGTTAGAATGCAGTGTATAGGGAAAACACAGCCCACAAGAGGCATGTTAATTGACAGGACTTTTAAAAACGTAGGTGATTTCTGCAGCAAAAACGCATCATCCACAAACGTATATGTGGGCACAACTTTGTGTCAATCTTAAAGCTGTGGGTGCTGCGATTTTGGTGCGGAAATGCAACAGAAAATTTTTGCAGGCAAATGCACAGTGGGCACATAGTCAGTCTCCTTATTAACCCAGTAATCACAGTATGTAACACCAATAGTTAAACGTACCTCAACAACCTAGCAATTATGCACAGATGAGGTATCCTGAAAGATCATCTTTCTTCAGAGGATAATACTGGCACAATGCAGGATTTCTTCAATGCTATATTTTTATTTTACTCTTGCAATAGTCCTACATGTTAAAAGTAAGACGCATTTCAGCTGTTACAATATCAGCCTTCTTCAATTGCCTCATTTAAAAAAGGTTGATATTGTAACCACCGAAACACATCTTACTTTAACATAGGACTATTTCAAGTGTAAAATAAAAATATAGCATTGAAGAAATCCTGCATTGTGCCAGTATTATCCTCTGATTAAAAATTATCTTTCAGGATACCTTCATCTTTGCATAAGTGGCAGAGTAGCCTAAAATATTCATATTCATCAAATATAGAGTATGTGCCACACTTCATGAGGCATTTTATAAAATGCTCTCTAGGTGGTACTTTACACCAAGCAGAGTAGCAAATATTTTTCCCAGTCAACCACCTGGTTGCTGGAGGACAGAGTGGCCTATGGGGGATATTCTCCACAAATTTTGGAAGTGTCCAAAACTCAGGGAATTTTGGAAGGAGGTGTCCTTACTGATAATATTTTTTTAATCAAAGAAAATTGCTTACTCCACAATGGCACTGTTGTCTTTGGGGATGCATTCGGTTCCCTATACTTTTAGACCCTTACTAATTCATATTCTCTTAATTGTTAAAAATGTTATAGTAGCAAAATGGAGGACTCCAACTATTCCCTCAACTAATGAAATAATTGACAAGATAGCTCTTTATAACTTTTACAAAGAACCCATGCAATCTCAAACAATTATTTTCAAATGTACCATAATAGATGGGAATGGTGGGTTAAAAATAAACTAACTTAGCCGTATATTGGTGACTCTAGATACCTATTTCAGTGTAGAATATACCGTATTTTCTGGTGTATAAGACGACTGGGCGTATAAGACGTCCCCCCAACTTTTCCAGTTAAAATATAGATTTTGGAATATACTCGCCATATAAGGACTACCCCAGTTCTATGGTATGATCTTCACTGTGACCCCACACCAGTCCTCCATAAAGAATAATGGCCCCTACATCTCTTCACACTGTATCATGACCTCCACACCAGCCCTCAAATAGCCCTGCATAAAGTATTGAGGCTCCTCATACCCCTTCAAGTATTATCATGCTCCCACAGAGCCCTCTAGAGGATCGTGCCAGTGGTGGTGGGGGAGTACAGCCCCACATCAACCCCCAATATTCCTCTGCAGCCACATAATCCCCCAATATCCTCTGTAGCCACACACAAACAGTCAGACATAAACACACAGTCAGACACAGACACCACACAGTCTCACACACACACAGTCAGACACACCACAGTCAGACACAAAACACACACAGTCACACACACACAGTCAGGCCACAGACATACACAGTCAGACAAGACACATACACACAGTCAGACACAGACACACACAGTCAGCCACAGACACACACACACAGTCAGACACACAGTCAGACATACACACAGTCAGACACACACACCACACAGTCAGACACAGACACACACACACACAGTCAGACATACACACAGTCAGACACACATATGCACAGTGCCACTGTGGTGTCACCTGAGCCTGCTGGAGCTTACCGCTGCCACCACCACTGTATGTAACCCAGGTACCATAGATGTATGATAAGCCATCAGCCAATCAGGCAGCTGCTCGCATTGATTGTCCCTGGCATTACCATACATCTACACTGAGCAGCGCATATTACTCTGTACAGGAGATGTACGGTAATGCCGCAGCCAATCAGATGCCAGAGCAGCCGCCTGATTGGCTGATGGCTTATAATCGCACATCCACACGGTGCCCGGCGGCTACATACACAGCGGCGGTGGCAGCGGGAAACTGCAGAGGATATGGGAAGCAGAGGCAGGTGAGTATGAATTTTTTTTTTTGCCTGCCACAGCTCATTTTCGGGGGAGGCGGGCCCCTTGCAGATGCTGGCGTTTCTTTTTCCCAGTAGGTTGGCCCCCTGTACCCGGCATATAAGATGACCCCGACTTGGGAGAAGATTTTTAGGGGTTTAAAAGTAATCTCATACACCGGAATATACGGTATATAATGTGAAAGTTGCTTATGTAAGCATTATATATGCAAGTAATTTTTAATTCCCCATTTTGGATACCAAGTATCACCCTTCTCTTCATGTTGTGTAAATTTTTAGTCCTGAAATGTGTGTTTACACTGTGTGTATAATTAGAATATTTTCTAAGCTTACCCATATGTAAATAATATACATTCAATTGTTATTAGATAAGTCAATATAAAAAATAAGATGAAAAAAAACAGTGCCACCTTCTCCAGCTCCACACCGCTCTTCGCCAGTTGCTGGGAATTTTAAAAAAGCCAAGAAACTAGGATCCCGATGTTTCCAATAAGGCAACGGTGCTCTGCTTGAGAAGCTCGGACCTCCGGGGTAGCAGAGATATTCTTAGTGAGATATATAGCAGCACATGTTACCAGTTAAAACTTCCAGGCTTTATTTAATCAAGTAAAAAATTAGTTCCAACAAGCATATTTTTAGTGTGGCAAGAGAGGAACCTCCAGTGCATAAGTCACCTGGAGCAGAGAGATGATGAACGATTTTCGTGCAGCGTGCTCTTCCACAGGTCTGATGATTCAAGATGTGAGGAATATGTACCCTCCTTTTAATCTTAAGTATACACAGCTGTTAGGATGCACTACATAAAATATAAACATTAAATATGTATACAACATTAAAGCAGCATATTAAGGAGATGAAATGCAAATGCGCAACCATAATCATCAGGAGATGAGACAAACAAAAAAACAAGAAATTAAGTCATATATATGCATGAAAAACAATACTAAAGTTATCATTATTCATAAGATTACTGCCATCTTGATCTTCTTATTCAAGTCTAAGTGGCCCAAAGTCTTTGATTCCAAAATCCAACGGGATTCGTTCCTGAGGAGTTCCTTGCCACGGTTACCTTCTCTGACCAGCAGTTTTTGTACATATAGACTGCAAAATTGCAGAACCCTAGGGTCCGAATTATGTGTATCCCTAATGTGCTGGATAAGGTGTTGGAAACCATTACCTGTAGTTATGGTCTACAGTGCTCCCTAAACTCGGCACACATTTGTCTGATGGTTCTTCAAACGTAATAAAAATTACAGGGTCAAAAAGTCACGTAGGTGACGTATTTGGTTTTACATGTAAAGAAGTCTTTAGCTACATGTGTAATGTGCCTTAATCTAACTGATTTGTCAGTTGCGTAGCATGGGGGGGTGTAGGGGGGGGGGCGGTCCGCCCCAGGCGGCATTGTGTGGGGGCGGCTCGGCAATTCCTCTCCCTCTGTGGGAGAAGCGGAGGCGCAGCCGCGCCACTGCAGGACCTGTCAGACCGACCGTGGCTGCACTGATGATAGGACCTGTGTGGTAACGTCACTTCCCGCACAGCCGCACGGAGAGGCCCGCACTTCACTTCCGGCCGTTCTGGATCCCGGAGGGAGGCCGCCGCCGCAAGCTTATATTCATTGCATTTAACCAGTGAGAGTCCTGACTCCCTGTCCCTAAGGTACACTAAGTGGCTCCATGTAGATGAATGCTGTATATAGCATATGGGATATGGGCCATATGCTATATACAGCATACAGAGGAGAAGAGGACATGGGGGCAGAAGGGCAGGAACAGGGGGACAGGAAAAGAGGACAGGGGGGCAGAGGAGAAGACGACAGGGAGCAGAAGGACAGGAACAAGGGGACAGGAGAAGAGGACAGGGGGCAGAAGGAGAGGAACAGGGGGACAGGAGAAGAGGACAGGGGGGCAGAAGGACAGGAACAGGGGGACAGGAGAAGAGGACAGGGGGGCAGAGGAGAAGAGGACAGAGGGGCAGAAGGACAGGAACAGGGGGACAGGAGAAGAGGACAGAGGGACAGGAACAGGGGGACAGGAGAAGAGGACAGGGGGGCAGAAGGACAGGAACAGGGGGACAGGAGAAGAGGACAGGGGGGCAGCAGGAGGGACAGAGGAGAGGAGGACGGGTGGTGCAGGAGGAGTGGGGCTGTGTGTGGTGATAATGGCGGCTGTACCAGGTGTCTCTGCCTCCATGCGGCAGCCTCCACCTTCCTGTGTTGGCAGTGTGTGGCATGCTGGGAATTGTAGTTCTCCTGCCTGTTCAGGCGTTACTGTATGGTTTCTGGGCAGTGTGTTGGGTGCTGGGAGTTGTAGTTCTCCTGGGAGGGCTCAATGTTCTCCCGCCGCCTATCTGTGGTTATTGTGCCTCTTCTGGATGTCCTCAGCTCTGTGCTGTAGTAGTGTACCGTATATTGTCTGTGCACAGCACGGACTGGGGACTTGGTGGTACACTGTCTCCCGCGCCGCCTCAAAATCGGTCTGTTTCTCATCCAGGAGAGTCGAACGACTGACATCTGTTTTTTGTCCGTTTGGCATCCAACTGCTGTGTGAGTGTCCGACATTTCTCTCAGATTCTCAGATCACATCCGTGTGCAATCAATCCCTTTTTTTTCTCGCAGCTATTCTGTA
>JARQOC010002055.1:0-30688 GCA_033576535.1 Allobates femoralis
GGGGTCCCAGGACCGAACCTTGGGGGACTCCGACAGAAAGGTGTGAGGAGGAGATGTGGGAGTTGGAGACGCTGAAGGTCCGGTCCGCTAGGTATGAGGAGATCCAGGAGAGGGCAAGGTGGGTGATGCCAAGGGATTCCAGGATCCGGAGAAGAAGGGAGTGCTCAACTGTGTCGAAGGCGGCAGACAGGTCAAGGAGTAGCAGGATGGAGTAGTGGTGTTTGTTCTTGGCGGTCAGTAGGTCGTTGGTGACTTTGGTCAGGGCTGTTTCGGTGGAATGGAGGGGTCGGAAGCCAGACTGTAGTAAGTGGGAGCACGAGGAGAGGTGAGAGGACAGTTCGGAGTGGACGTGTTGTTCAAGTAGCTTAGAGGCGAATGGGAGAAGAGATATGGGGTGATAGTTAGAGACAGAGGTAGGGTCAAGTGAGGGTTTTTTTAGGATGGGCGTGATTAGGGCGTGTTTGAAGGCCGAGGGGAAGGTACCAGTGCTTAGTGAAAGGTTAAAGAGGTGGGTGAGGGCTGGGATGAAAATGGAGGTGTGGTTGGGAATGAGGTGGGATGGGAGCGGGTCGTGGGCGCTGGTGGTGAGGTGTGATTTTGACAGGAGGGAGGAGAGTTATATGACAGGATCTGCCAGATCAGAACATTAATTTGTAGACATGGGGATTCCAGGTGTTTGCCTCTAATCAGTGCAAAGTATGTGGTCTGATCTGGCTGTATTAGAGACTAAGGCTGGTTTCACACTGTGGTTGGATCAGGTCAGGTCAGGTCAGGTTTTGTGTTTCAAAACCAGGAGAGGAACTTGCAGAGAAAAAGTACAATTGAAAGATTGACACTGTTTCTAGGTTTTGGAGTCACTCCTGGTTTTGGAACACAAAACCTGACCTGACCTGACCTGATCCAACCACAGTGTGCAACTAGCCTAAGACAGGGTCTAAAGGGTAAGCTTTTCTCTTTGTGGGAACTGACACACCAATCCTGCATTTCATTAATGAGGAGACCTAGAGCCACAATGCTCCTCTGATAAATATACAAATTGTCTCTTCAGGGAAGAGGTAGACAAACTCTAGTGTCATACTGTAAACCAAGCATGAGAACACCACCGCAAAGGCGGAGGGTCAGAGGAGCAGTGCACTTTTACTTTACAACATTATCTGACATATTAAAATCTATCTGCTGATGGCATTTCTCTCTTTTTATTCTAGTATTTGATTGTGAGTTTAGACTGACTGAATCATCAGGTTATGTATCGAATAATTGGAATTCACCTTTTTGTATCTGGACTATTGAGATCCCATATGGTCAAGTTAGGCTATTCTTCTATTATGTGTAGTAAGTAAACATTTTGTGTGCATTAACTTTTACCTTTACAAACCCCACTCATCATCCCTCTTACCCTTCTACTCAATGCAACACTTTAGGAATTTTTTTTATCAATTTTGAGCATAATTTAATGAAATTTCTCTTCTCTTACTGAATAGCATGCAAAACAATAATGGAATGTGTGATTCGGACGTTTTGATAATATATGACGGAAATCCTTCAGACTCACAAGTGCTTGGAAATATTTGTCAGTACACAAGTGAAATTTTCTATTCATCATCCAATGTCATGACCTTGGTATTTATTAATCAGTACCTCGATGGAGGGTTTTTTGGTTCGTATAAGTCATACAGTCCAACTTCTACAGGTAATATGCTTAATAACATGTTACAAAGATTGTATGAAGTTATTTTTTTAGTCATGAGTTGTTATAAAATAAATATATCAGAGACATATCTAACCACACAACGTTCCTGTCACCTGATGGCTGCAGCCAATCACAAGTTTAAGTAGTCGGTGACATTTGGATGGAATAGTCATTGCATTCATGACCAGCAACAATAACACAAAAGACCTGCAGAGAATCCGCAGCAGTCTCCATAGATGAGTACACCTCCATTGTGTATTTTTCATACAACCCATTCCAAAGGGAAAAAGAATATCAGAATTAACCATGTTAAAAATTAAGGACATGACATACTGTTTGATAAAAGAAATTCAAATTATCTACAATATTCCAGATATTTTTTTATTTACTTATGACATCATTCTTCAGAACAATTTTGAAAGATAAATCTACAGTGGAGGAAATAAGTATTTGATTCCTTGCTGATTTTATAAGTTTTCCACTGACAAAGACATAAACAGCCTATAATTTTAAGGGCAGGTTAATTTTAAAAGTGAGAGATAGAATATCAAAAATAAAATCCAGAAAGTCACATTGTCTAAATTATATAAATGTTTTATTTTGAAGAGAGAAATAAGTATTTGATTCCCTACCAATCATTAGGAGTTCCTTCTCCTACAGACCAGTTAGATGCTCCTAATCAACTTGTTACCTGCATTAAAGACAGCTGTCTTACATTGTCACCTGTATAAAAGACACACACTCAAATAATCAGTCAGACTCTAATCTCTTCTACATGGGAAAACCAAAGAGCTTTTTAAGGATGTCAGGGAAAAGATCCTAGACCTGCACCAGACTGGAATGGGCTACGAAACCATAAGTAAGACTCTGGATGAGAAGGAGACAATTGTTGGTGCAATAGTAAGAAAATGGAAGAAATGCAAAATGAGGTCAATCAACATCGATCTGGGGCTCCATGAAAAATCTTACATCTTGGGGTATCCAGGATCGTGAGGAAGGTGAGAGATCAGCCTAATACTACACGGGAGGAACTTGTTAATGATCCCAAGGCAGCTGGGACCACTGTCACGAAGAAAACTATTGGTAATACATTACGCCGTAATGGATTAAAATCCTACAGTGCCCGCAAATTCCCACTGCTCAAGAATGCACATGTGCCGTCCGTCTGAAGTTTTCAAATGAACACCTTAGTGATTCTGAGAGTGATTGGGAGAAGGTGCTGTGGTAAGATGAGAGAAAATTTGAGCTCTTTGGCATTAACTCAACTCGCCGTGTTGAGTGTCTATGGCCGACACTATGACCAAAAGCATGACAGTGGAAACATTTTATTTTGGGGTTATTTCTCTGCTAAAGGCAGATGACTTCTTCACTGCATCAATGGAACAATGGATGGACCCATGTATTGTAGAATCCTAAGTCACAATTACCTTCCCTCCGACAGTTCATTATAAATGGGTCGTGGGTGCGTCTTCCAGAACAACAATGACCCAAAGCATACAGCCAAGGTAACAAAGGAGTGGCTCAAAAAGAAGCACATTAAGGTCACGGAGTGCAGTCTCCTGACCTTAATCCCATAGAAAATCTATGGAGGAAGCTGAAGCTCCGAATTGCCAAGCGACAGCCTCAAAATCTTAATGATTTAGAGATGATTTGCAGAGAAGAGTGGACCAAAATTCCTCCTGACGTGTGCCCAAACGTAATCATCAACTACAAAAAGGTCTGACTGATGTGCTTGTAATAAACCCAGAAAGGGGTGCAATGTGAAAAGCACCTAATTGTGTATGGGCTTTTGTGAGAGGGGGCCAAAGGCCACTCACCTATCCTGGTGGTGCACCTCTGCACAACCGGAGTAAGAGGCAACGGGTTAGAGCATCCATGCAGGGCTGGGAGCATCCTGGAGGGTCCCAGGACTGTTTTAGAGTTTTCCCTGTGTCACTTCCTGTTTTGGTCACGTGATCTGGAAGCTGATGACATCACGGCAGGTCCTTGAGTGCTTCTAAGTGTTACCCAGGTAACGCCAGGTCCTGCAGTGTGTTTTGGATCTCCCAGAACTGCTTCTTTATTGCCCTTTATTTCCCACTACGTGTTTCAACAAAATGCCTGTCTTCCTCAGGTGTAGTCAGACTGCTGTGCTTGTCAACAAGGGTTATGCAACCAAGTATTAAATCTTGTTTACCAGAAGGATCAAATACTTATTTCTCTCTGCAAAATGCAGATAACGTTATATAACTTAGACAATGTAATTTTCTTGATTTTATTTTTGATATTGTGTCTCTCACTGTTAAAATGAACCTACTCTTAAATTATAGACTGTTCATGTCTTTGTCAGTGAGAAAACGTACAAAATCAGCAAGGGATGAAATATTTATTTCCCAAACTGTACTTCTGGTGTCCAGATAAACCCATCATTCATATATCTTTCCAGTTTGTTATCATAAATTTATATTATTTCATCCCCATTATCTTTTCTTTTCTTTCACTTTATTTTTGTTCAGTTATCAAAGTGCTATTTTTATGCTCATATATTTTATGTACATATTTTAATTTTTGGTCAAGCCTTGGCTATATGTTCTTATCAAGAATAACATATTTTAACTTTCCGGGAATTCTATAAAGGTTCACTCACACTGGCGTATAACACGGTTGAGTGTTATACAATGTTTTACCAGATAGCACTCAAACCAATTTTAAAATGTGCGGCAGTACCAACCAGTGCTTTTTTCTCATGCTGCATGGCATCCGAGTATATGCCGACATAGACAATGGAGAAGATGGATGAAGTACAGTACATTCTTCATCTCATCCTCCCCTGTGCTCTAATTCTTGCATGCGAGGGAATTGGATCACAGAAAATGACACTCGCTTTACACTTACAGCAGTCTCAGCCAAGTATCATTTGCATAAAGCATCTGATTTTCTCGCATGATAGAATTATCATCAGTGTAAATGAGCCCTAAGGCCTCATAGACTCTATTACAACTCAATATAAATTAAGGGAAAGAAGAAGTGCACAGAGTAGTACCTCTTATATACAGGTACCAAAAGACCCCAAATGGTTAAACTCACCTGATGTAGTTGTGAGTGTCACAACTACAGTAAAAGCACACACAAAGGTCGCTGCAGGCTCCCAGCTGAGAATTGAAGAATCCAGATAAGGGTAATTAGAGCTGGAATGTCAAGATGCAGTGACCACAAGGTTACACACAGAGTTAATCACACACTCTGTTTATTTAAGCCTACGCGTTTCATGGCATGCCCTGATGAAGTGGCATGTATGCCATGAAACGCGTAGGCTTAAGGTACAAGGCGAAGGCATTTGTTAAACTGTTTTTTTTTTTCTGTGGTCTAGTTCACATTGTGCCCTGGCTCAGTTACAGTTTTTCACCCTGTACATCTGATCAGTTATTGGTGATACTAAAGGTGAGGGGTGCTCAGGTAAGAAGAGGCTGCTCACACTACAGTCCACCCTGTATATCTGATCTGTATCTGGAGACACTATGGCTGAGGGGTGCTGAAGTAAGAAGAGGATTCTCACACTGCTGTCCATCCTGACTATCTGATCTAATACTAAACATAACAGCAGTGCTGAGGAAAGAAGAGTTTGCTCATACTGCTGTCCACCCTGAATATCTGATATCAAACTGGAAATACAAGGGTTACTTAGAGAAGGAGAGGTTGCTTACATGGATATCCATCCTTATCTTTCTGAATGCTGAATGGCTGCCTTATCATGGAAGTAGCTTGACGGTAAGTGGTATAGGTCATCTTTAGGGCATAGATGCAAAACGTCATATTGCAATGACTATAGCCACCTTCCTTATTAACATTCTAGGAGAGGTTTCCGTCACAGTAAAAAGACAAAGGCCACTTTAACCCCATAGTGACAGAGCTAATTTTAACCTTAATGACCAAGCAAAATTTGAGAAATCTGACCGTGTCACTTTATGTGGTAATAACTCTAAAATGCTTCAACACATCCCAGTGATTATTAGTCCGGTTTTTGAGATACATTGTATTTTATGTGATTGGCAAATTTAGGTCGATATCTTTTGCATTCATTTGTGAAAGTTCGGAATTTTGGCCAAAATTGTGTAAGCTTCACAATTTTCAAATTTTCAATTTTAAATCGTTTAAACCAGTTAGTCATGATGTTTATTATTATTTATCGGCCTTCAGCTTGATTTTGACCCATGGTGACTTGATGGATAAACACGATCTGTGGAAAGATCGATCTTGCACGATAGGTCCACAAGGGCCTTCTCCACCGTTATTTTGACTGTATCACGCCGTCGGGTTGATGGTCTTCCTCTTCGCCTTGTACCTTCTATTCTTCCTAGCATAATATCCTTCTCCAGTGATTGCTCTCTTCATATGATATGTCCAAATTAGGCAAGTCGTAGCTTGGTAATCTTTGCTTCAATTGACATGTCTGGCGTGATTTGTTCCAAAATAGATTTGATTGTTCTTGCCATCCGTGATATTGATAACATCCTTCTCTACACCACATTTTGAAGGCGTTGATTCTTCTATGTTGTTCTTTTATCATCCGTGTTTCACTTCCATATGTTACAACAGAAAAGACCAGACAAATGAACAAAGTATTAATAAATAACATTTCCCACATGTCTACTTAAAATATGCATCCTTTTTAAAATGTCATTTTATTTTGTTAAGACGTTAGAAGAGTTGAAACTTGAGCAGAAATTTCTCATATTTCTATTATTTCACAACTGGTTTTTATTGGATCTTTTCAGATTTAAATGGTCTATAAATTGGAATCTACCCAAAGTGATACCATTTTGAAAACTACAATTTTTTTAACCCGTCAGTTGCTACATAGGAGTTAATGCAAAGTGGAATGAAAAATAAAATGAATATATTTCCTGTAATATGTTGCTTTAGCTCCAATTTTTCACTTTTACAAGGGATATTGAAGAAAATGGACAATATGAAATCAACAAAATCAATAAGCTGGACATCACATGTACCTGTGTGACTGGTACCCTATGCAAAAACCTAAAACTTTTTTAATGATCTTTTTACTCTTAGGCCTGAGACGGGGACAAGGGGGCATCCTCTACGTCTGGAGGAAAGAAGGTTTAATCATAATCACAGACGTGGATTCTTTACTGTAAGAGCAGTGAGACTATGGAACTCTCTGACACATGATGTAGTAATGAGTGACTCACTACTAACATTTAGACGGGCCTGGATGCCTTTCTTGAAAACTATAATATTACCAGTTATATATACTAGATTCTTTGATAGGGCATTGATCCAGGGAACTAGTCTGATTGCCGTATCTGGAGTTAGGAAGGAATTTTTTCCCCTAATGTGGAGCTTAGTGTTGCCAAATGGGTTTTTTTTGCCTTCCTCTGGATCAACATGTTAGGCTATGGGTTGAACTAGATGGACTTAAAGTCTTCCTTCAACCTTAAAAACTATGTTACTATGTTAAAATGGGGTAGACAAGGTCGCAATGGGTTGAGTCTCCCAAATAAACTGTAAAGATTAAATACCGTAAATTAAACTGCTCACCTTGTCCACTTGTGAGACCCACAACTGTTATAAACGCTTAGTATCAGCTGCCACAGGATCCCCACTATAGGTGACGTATGAACAACAAAAATGGACGTATAGGTACAGTCCGCGGTGCTTAATATAAGATGACAAGATGTCCAAGTTGAAATGATTGGTGCCTTTATTCCATGTCCTACGCATTACAAGGCTGTCCCAGCCTTTTCCTCAGGAGCAACACCAGCTGGTCTTTATTGATGGTGAGGTTGGGACAGCCATGAAATGCGTTGGGCATGGAATATAGGCACTGATCCTTTCAACTTGGATGTCTTGTCATTTCATATTCAGCAGCGCGGACCGTACCTATACGTCCATTTTTGTTGGTGCCCTATGCAAGCCCTTTATCTCTGATATACACTTCTTTCTGTGTAACCCTTAAAGTGTATAGTGACAGTTACATTTATGTGAATTTTCTATCATGGTTAATATTGTGTTTTGCATAATAAAAAGTAATTAATATTTTCATTTTTTTCTTTTTTCCTCCTTTTTTATCCAGAACCTACTACCACTAGTAAGTTTTAATTAGGTTTGACCCTTTTACTGTACTTGCTTTAAGTCATTTATATAATATACTGCAATTTATTAAAGTCAGAGTTATGCTTTCCAAATCCAATGTAACAAACTGCTGCGACTGCGATCGTTACGCCACTGACAGTAAATATTTTTGGCTTGTGGAATGAAATGTTTGCTTTTCCATTAGTCTTATGGGAAAATTTGTTTTGATATACAAGTGACTTGAATTACAAGCACATTCCCGGAACCAGTTATGCTTGTAATCCAAGGTTCAACTGTATAAGGTTTGAAACAAAAAACATAAATCTTGGATTCTGCTTCAGTCGTTCACACTAGCTCTATCCATTTCTTAACACCTTCAGCAACTTTTAAGCCCTGACACAGCTTTGTTTCATTAACATTTTGAATGAAACATATAAAGCTATACTAAACACAACATTATTAATGGTAGATCTATAAATACATCTAAATATAAATTGTTCAAATGATAGTCAAAGCAAGCCAAAAAAATATTAGCTTTAACAATTACAGTATACCAGGAGTTTGTGTGATCAGCCTATTTATCCTTTTTTTCAAATCTGTCAGAATATGTGGATGATGATTGAGATTTCTCTCATTATCCAGGCAGTTCACACACCAAAAACATTACGGTTGCTTGAGATGACTTGCTGTCTGCTCCAATGGTGGCCTTATCAGCAGTGGCAAGTGATTGTGGAGATTTACGATGAAGGTCTCAGTGACATCAACTTTTTGTGTATAAGTGCTAACTGTGGTTTTCTGGATAACACTCATGCCTATAATAGTTGATTGGACCATTCAAATGTCCATGATTTTTTACATACAGAGTGATCTCCACGACTTCACGAAGACATCTTTTGTGTTGATCCAAGTGTTGGATCAAAATTAGCAATCCAAGTCTATGGGTCTGTGAAAAAATCAGACAGCACTTGGACTAGCGCTTAGGAGGAGGAGAAGGTGCTGAACCTTTTTTTTTTCAGATATGATAAAAACTGATGAAAATCAGACCAAACTGATGAAAATCAGACCAAACTGATCAAACTTGGATGATACTCTAATGAAACACAAATAAAAGTCACTGATTAAAGTCAGTTTTTCTCATACTTGGAAAAAAAATAGTGTGACAAATGGCCACTTTACACGTCCCGATATCGTCGTCCAACTTCGATAAAAAGTCACGTGGTTCGTGCGTTGGCGCTGATATCGTTCGTGCGTTGTGTGGTGTAAATGTGCAATTCGATGCAAGAACGATGCCAAAAAGATATTGGGGAAAATTGTGCAGGCTCTCCAACTGCCCGATATTGGATGGACGATCTCACTAGATCGTGCTGTGTGACAGCCCAACAACGATTTGGAGCACAAGTTCTCCTATTCACTCCCATGTTAAATAGTCGTTCCCTGGGTCGCTCATACTAGGGGGCGTAGACATCGCAGTTGTGTTGCCTGCCGATATCTCCCTGTGTGACATATCCTATGCGATCTTGGATTTCTGCCAAAAAAGTGCACGCTCCCGTGCCATTATATCCAATATCGAAACGATGTTGGGACGTGTAAAGTGGCCATAAGGCCTAATTGAATTGACTCAAAGATTTATTAGGTACACTTAGGGTGTGTTCTCACACGTAAGGTTTTACTACAGCAAAAATTCAGCATAACCTTAGAGGACTCTCAAGGTTTCATTCAAGATTTGTTGGCTGGAGGAAACGTGCATCTTCTGCTGTGTTTTTCCCGCATTTTTGTGCCTTTTTTTTGCTGGTATTTGCTGCATTTTGGGTTGCTGCATTTTTTCAGCATTTTGGTCATAAAACCATATCAAACATGCAGAAAAGAATAGACAAGTTCATTCTTTCAAAAACGCAGCAAAACCTGTTGTGTTTACACTCTGCAGAGAACAAAAACAAAAACCAATGTGTGTAGACATCCATTCCCTGAATCACATAGGTTTTGCTGGGAACCAAAAACGCAAGTTTAAATTAGCATACATTAGCATGAAACCAAGGTAAAAACTGACCTGCAAAATGAAGCAAAAATGCAGTAAAAACGCATTGTTTGAACATAGCCTTAGAATATCCTATGCAAAAAGTTTTGTTCTACATAAAAAGAAGTCAGATGAAAGTGGAAAAAGATATTGTCAGATGTGTATCCATTAGAATCCAATAATCATACATTAATTTTCCAATTCTCAATCCTTTTCACTATGCATAAAAGAAAAAAAAAGGGGTGCAATGTCAAATAACTAGTGATCAGTTAAATAAACTCAGGGCCAATTGACCACTCACCTACTAGGGTTGTGCACCCCTGCACAATCCCAGTTTCAGCGTTAGTCGATTATTGGGAGCCAATGCTATGGTGCTCGCAATGAAATCTTCAAATCTTTTTGAAATACAATTAGCTTATTAAGGACGCCTACACCAAAGGCATCCTAAACAAAAAAGAAAAATAGTTCCTGGATATTCCGCAATATAAACCCCCCCATTTCTACTTCCTTCCAAAACTTCATAAGAATCCCACTAACCCTCCTGGTCGCCCTATCATCTCAGGGAAGAAATCCATTACCTCTAATCTCTCCCATTATGTGGACTTGTTTTTGCAAAAGTATATTGTTAAGTTAGCATCTCACCTCAGAGATTCAGCTCAGTTGATTAAAGAACTAAGGACCCTACCGGCAGAGACAAGTTGTTAATTTTTGACACTTGATGTCCTATATGGTAACATTCCACACGATATAGGGATCAATATAATTATTGAGGTCCTTATAGTAGATATAAGCATACCTGTAGAACAAAATAATTTTTTGCTGACAATAATTATCACCCTTAATAATATTAACAGGTGAGGGTCTGCCAATGGGGACGAGATTCACACCCAAATATGCTAATGGGGGCTTTTGTATCCATCTTCATTGTGCAGTCCAAACTAACAAAAAATCGTGTGGTTTATTATTGCAGATTTATTGACGATTTATTCTTTTTATGGAGAGGGAGGCTATGGAGTTTGTGAAGGAAATCAACACTAACAGTTGGGGATTATCCTTTACGGTTTCTTTCTCCACCTCTTCACTCCAATTTCTTGATCTTATGGTCCAGTTTGATGACCTGAGGAAGGTGTTCATATCAACCCATATCAAACCAGTAGATGTAAATAGCTGTCTAAGGTTTGACAGTGGACACCTCCCCAGGCGGGTTACAAATGTTCCTTATGGCCAAAACTGGTGAGTGCATAAGAATTGTACAAAACATTCTGACTTTACAAAGGAGTCAAAGGTCCTAAGAAAGCGGTTCGTCGAAAAAGGTTATCAAAAAAAACTGTTACATGTTGCATATAAGAAAACAACTTGTCTTACCCAGGAATCTTGTATTAAGAGTATAGGAGCAATGAAAGATGATAGTAAGATAGTGTTAGATTTAACAAAGTGGAGTCTGGTTACTACCTTTTGCCCGTCTCAAATAAAAGTTCAGAATTTGTTAAACAGATATTTGTTTCTGCTTAAGACTGACCTGGTACTTTCCCCACATATCCCGGTGAGATCAAATATCATTTATAGAAAAAATAAAAGTTTGTACAACATGATTGCACCTAGTAATACATCCCTTAGAGCAAAAGCGAATAGCAGCGGGGATGTTTTGCTTACAGTACACCCAAATGATTGTGTTGCCATGTAATATAAAATGTTGTGGATACATTTACATTCCAGGTTACCAACAAAACGTTTACGATAAAACATAGGGTTACCTGCAAGACCACATATGTAGCCTACATGATGGAGTGCCCATGTGTGGCCTTCAATACGTGGACCAAACAGTGCAAAAAATGCACGCCAACCTGACTAAACACAGGCATAACATCAGGTTTGGCTTATTTGTTACACAACGTGTTTAGACATTCTAACACATTACATTAGAGAGATGCCACTAAGATGAATCTGGTTATAATTGATCATGTACAGTAAATAAAAAGGACCATGACCAGTTAAGTAACCTAATCAAGAAGGAAAACTACTGGATATGCAAACTGGGTACACTAATTCCAGAGGGACTTAACCTCATGATTGAAAATGTTGCTAAACATTAAGGTTCCATGTGCAATATTGATATATCATTATAGTGCTTTGGCATTATTGATTCATTGGTCAAATTTGGGGTCATGGCAATTGTTAATAAGCAATTTTTATATTAATTATAGTTTGATTTTAATTGTTCACTCATAGTTTAACATGATTTTGTGTATATTCATAATGTTTTTATACTAATTTTATTGTTTTATGATAATAACATACAACTCCTGCTGGGTCATCTTATTAAGCTTCTTTTTGGTGAATGTGGAGTTAATATGGACATAATAGGCACCCAATCAGTGCACACCAACTCCTATATATGTCATTTCCTCTTTTCTTTTTTAACCCCTTTGTACCACCTGATGAAGACAGGGTTACTGTTGAAACGCGTTATGGATGTACAAAGGGACTTAAGGTTTTCTGAATTTATTAAGAATCCTTGTCAAATTTCCATCTCTTCCCTAGCGCTCCATTAGACCACAACTACAAGATTTTTCTCTACAATCCTTTCCACTGACATCATCTGGCAGGAAGACTAAGGAAACCCCTCTATATATTAGATGCCAATATTAGTGTGTTTGGCCAGTTTTAAAGGGGTTGTACACTCTTTGGACAACCCTTTTCTCATGCCCCATGTGCACCCTCATTAAAATGAAAAGTGTATACTAACTTCTAGTGTCAGCATGGTTAAATCTCACATTTATGGGGAGCACATGACAATTTTATGACCAATCACTACTGGGTTCCCACTCGCCACCTTTGGATGATTAAGTAATTAACAAAGTGAGTATTGCGGCTGCCCCTTACTTCATTTTAATTGGTTTTGTGTCCAATAAGGAAGCCAGTGGTATTTGGTCATATCAATGTCACATGGCCCTGTGAATGCAAATTCCAACATTACTGGAACCCAGTGGTGTAACTTGAATCCCATGGGCCCCGATATTAAAGCTCCAGCGGGGCCCCCAATTATTGCAAATTTTTGATAGCATTAGTCTTTTTCTATAGGCCAAAGAGACTTTTGGGGCCCCCTAGGCTCCAGGGCCCGGGTGCGATTTCAACCTCTACACCTATTGGAGTTACGCCCATGCTGGAACCTTACCAGCACCAGTGGTTAGTAAAGCCTTTTTTATTTTTATATGGGCGCACATGGGTAATAAGAAGGGGTAGTCCAAGTAGTGGACAATCCCTTTAATCTACTATATTTGGGGGAATAGTATTTCTCTTTATTCCTTGATCATTAGCATATGAATGCTCCATAAAAATGTATAATTTAACATAAATGATATATTTTAATAATACATAAATGTATGAGTAAAATATCATCACAATGTATAATATAGATTTTATTTAAATCTTTCTATATTTTGATCTTTCAATATTCTGCTTTCCAAAATGCAAAGTAATAACTTTTTCATTTTTTTCTTTTATATTTTCATTCGTATTTAACTTAGCAACTTCTACCACAAGTAAGTTATAGGTATTTATAAAGTGTTCTTGATTTTTTATGCCTTTTACTTTTATTGAAAGTTTTAAAATTTCACAAATCAAAACTATTATATTAAACATTGTAATCCTTTATAAACCAAGGCTTAAAACGCGGTTCAAGATTACGTCTGGTGAACATTTACAGATCAAAGTCCTTCATTGTAGAAAACAAAAAAAATTCCAATCAGGAAATCCACAATTAATATACATTAATAATATTTTTTTTATTGAATACACAAATGGACAACAGGCATTATAAATACGAGCATCAATATTGTGTGAACTAAAGATAGGTACATAACATGTATCATATAGTATAAGAATTAATGAAAAGGTAAAATGCAAGTGCAATGCATGTCATGCCATAGTATATATCAAGGTATAGTGCTGCACATAATGAAATTGTTACTAAACAATGTGTATGCATGTGGAGTAAATGGATAGTAAATTTATGCGTAGAAATGTGGTAAATATATCAGTACATGCATGTTTCGAAATGCTAAAATAATAATTTTTACAAATATGTTGGACCTAAAATGTGAGTCCAGTCACGTGTGTACAGATAAACATCAAACTATTTTAAAGTGATGAAAAAAAAAAATATATAATAGGGCACTTGTGCCAAAATCAGAAAAATGCAGCATGTAATAAAGTAATGAATTAGCTCACTAGCGTGTAGGACCTCTAAAGTCTGAATAGCGTTCATCCTGATGCATATTTATGCTTTTTGCCTTCATGAGGACGGGCAGTCATCCATGGAGGGTGGAGATTAAAAAGCGTCATAAGTCAATCAGAGAGAACTGGGTTCGGTGATGCATGCACTTTTCACAAGGCTCCAGGTGTCCAGCCAAAGACCTCTTCATTTGACCAGTAGTGCCGTGAACATCTGACAGGTCACACAGTGAACCATGGGAAATACCATGTGACACAATGATGCCGTACACATGAAGATACAGAAAAACAACCGGCAGTGGGGCACAGAATGGGAAAGCAAGCTGCCAAGCATAACACCAACATCCCTGCACTGCACTACCTCACCTTTGCAGCAGGAATACCGGCTTTCTCACTGCCGCAGCCAGACCGCGTACTTCCACATCCTAATCTGCTATTTTCTGCTCTCGGGCATCCTTGTTTCTTGGGACAGGTGTGTAAAGTTCCCTAGGCTGTCCTTGCCCCCATGATTACCCCTGAATTTGGGGATGCCTGGGTCTCGTACTTTGCTATACTCTTAGATTTGACTCACCTAGATGTCCCCCATCCCCTCCAAAGGGAGAGAAAGGGCAGGAGTGCAAGGGAAAATACAGACAAAACAGGCAAGGAAACAAATGTAAAGGGACTTCAAATCACATTGATATAACAGTTCATAGTCTTCAGTTTTATTATATTCTACTAGATCGTGGCCCCATTCTAACGCATCGGGTATTCCAACACTGCTTGCTGTCATCTATTTTCACCCAAGCCATTGTAACAGTGCATGTTAATATACCTGTGATTGCTGTAATGATCGCCATAGCAATATCAGCTTGACTTATAGTCTCATGGTAATATTCCAACACTGCTTGCTGTCATCTATTTTCACCCAAGCCATTGTAACAGTGCATGTTAATATACCTGTGATTGCTGTAATGATCGCCATAGCAATATCAGCTTGACTTATAGTCTCATGGTAATATTCCAACACTGCACTTATTGTTAAGCTTCCCGTGTCATCTCTATGCATTACATTACTCACTCACCAGTATATGACAATTTGGCAGATTGTAATAGTTATCTGTTGGAGGTGTTATAGTGTGGAGGGAGTCTTGCCCTTTCATCCTCTTGCACCCCTGCTGTTCCTTGTAGCTGCTAATTACCTGATACCATGTTTCCTCCCACAAGCCCCCTCACCTGATTCTGATAGTGTCTCCTATAAATTTAGCTCATTCTTAAGGGGTACACGTGTGGGGGGTCAGACACGTGTGGCATCTCATGCAAAGTGGCATTGAATGCTAAGTGGATGCAGTTATTTCATGGCAGTTAGTCAGGGCAGGAGTCAGGTAAGCCACTCTATTTAACAGGGAGAGGAAAAAAAAATAAAATAAAACTTCTTTTCCTTTCCCTATCACCATGTCCTTTACTTCACCATCTATTGTTCTATGTGCTCTTGCTGGAAGACAATGACATAGAGGGACACTCCAACACTGTGCATAACTCCACTCACTACTAATCTTTACCATGTCTTGTATTTCACTGTTTGTTTTCTTATGTGCTCTCGCCACCAACTTTTATCACCCCATCCCCCCTCCATCACCACTCATTCACATCAGCCCCTCTCTCCTGCCCTACTCTATGTACAGCTCCCATGTTATCTTCAGTTTACTGAAGACTCTCAGCCCATCATATTCCAAAGCTTGTCATAATAAATCATGTCCTAATCCCAAAAACTATCTGCTCTTTCTCTTTTTACTGCTGCTCCTCTCAGGTGATATCTCTCCCAACCCTGGTCCGCCATCTGCTAACTTCAACCCCTCTCCCACCTCACACAGAAACCCCACTAACCTTATTAATATCACCTGCACACCTTCACCTCCCTCTTTTAATTGCGCTCTCTGGAATCCACGGTCTGTATGCAACAAACTTCCTTTCATTCACAATTACTTTCTTACCAACTCTCTTAACCTGCTGGCCGACACAGAAACCTGGATCCAGGATTCAGACACTGCTTCCCCTGCTGCTATTTCTTACGGCGGCTTACACTTCTCTCACTCCCCTAGACCTGGGAACAGACGTGGCGGTGGAGTCGGCCTCCTCCTGTCCCCACAATGTACTTTCCTGGTCATTCCTCCAGCCCCATCACTCTCATTCCCTTCTTTTGAGGTCCATACCATTAGGCTATTCCATCCCCTCCCCCTCAAAGTAGCAGTGGTATACCGCCCCCCAGGGTCACCCACCCAGTTCCTCGACCATTTCTCCGCCTGGCTCCCGCATTTCATGTCCTCTAGATTTACCAACCCTTATTCTGGGAGACTTTAACATTCCCATAAACAGCCCCATCTCCCCATCTGCATCCCAGCTCCTATCTCTAACTACCTCTCTTGGCCTATCACAGCTCTCAACCTCTAAGACACACGAAAACGGTAACACCCTTGACCTTGTCTTTACCCGGCTCTGCTCATCCTCCCCCTTGGATAACTCAACTCTACTCTCTGACCACAACATTCTTTCCTTCTCACTCACTAACCCTCGGCCAACACAGCCCAAGCCTACCTATCACACATCCAGAAATCTACAGGCCATTAACCCTCAAGCACTCACAGACTCCCTCATCTCATCTCTGTCCCCAATCTCTTCAATCTCCTGTCCAGATCAGGCAGTAAATCACTACAATGACTCTCTCAGAAGCTCCCTGGACCAAGTAGCGCCCCTCACCCGCAGAACCTCCAAACAGAGAACAAAACAGCCCTGGCTCACATCACAAACCCGATTCCTCCAGCGATGCTCCAGGAGTGCTGAACGCCTATGGAGGAAAACTCGCTCACCAGGAGACTTCATCCACTATAAATTCATGCTCAAAACCTACAACTCTGCCCTTCACCTTGCCAAACAGACCTACTTCACCACCCTGGTCTCCTCACTATCCAACAATCCAAAAAAACTCTTTGACACCTTTCACTCTCTCCTCAGTCCTAAAGTGCAGGCCCCATCACTGACCTTTGTGCTGATGACCTGGCTTCCTACTTCATGGATAAAATAGACAACATCCGCCAGGAAATCAGCTCTCAGCCTCCTAGCACTGCCACCCCCATTCTTCCTCACATCCCCTCCGGTTCACTTTCCACATTTGACCCAGTCACAGAAGAAGAAGTCTCCAGGCTCCTATCTTCCTCTCGTCCCACCACATGCACTACCGACCCCATTCCCTCACACCTGCTCCAGTCCCTCTCTCCAGTCGTCACCACTCATCTAACCAAAATCTTCAATCTCTCCCTCTCTTCTGGCATTTTCCCCTCCTCCTTCAAACACTCGATCATTATTCCATTATTAAAGAAAACCACTCTCGACCCAACCTGCACAAATAACTACAGACCAGTCTCCAATCTCCCCTTCATCTCTAAACTCTTGGAGCGCCTGGTCTATTCCCGCCTCACCCGTTACCTCTCCGCTCACTCTCTTCTAGATCCATTACAGTCTGGTTTCCGCCCCCTTCACTCCACAGAAACTGCCCTCATCAAAGTGACCAATGACCTTCTGACAGCAAAACGTAATGGTGACCACTCTCTGCTTATTCTCCTTGATCTCTCTGCAGCTTTTGACACTGTCGACCATCAGCTCCTACTCTCTATGCTGCACTCCATTGGCATAAAGGACACTGCTCTCTCCTGGCTCTCCTCCTATCTTTCTGACCGCTCTTTCAGTGTATCTTTTGCTGGCTCCACTTCCCCCCCTCTTCCCCTCACTATTGGGGTCCCTCAGGGTTCAGTCCTTGGCCCTCTCCTCTTCTCTCTCTACACGGCCCCGATTGGACAGACCATCAGCAGATTTGGCTTCCAGTACCATCTTTATGCTGATGACACTCAACTATACACTTCAGCCCCTGACCTTACCCCTGCGGTAGTAAAGAACACCAATGACTGTCTAGCTGCAGTTTCCAATATCATGTCCACTCTCTATTTGAAACTAAACCTTTCCAAAACTGAACTTCTTCTGCTCCCCCCATCCACTAACCTCCCTAAATCGGACATCTCTCTCTCAGTGTGCGGCACCACGATAACGCCTAGACAGCAAGCTCGCTGTCTGGGTGTTATATTTGACACCGATCTCTCCTTCTCCTCCCACACGCAATCTCTCGTCCGCTCCTGTCGCTTACACCTGAAGAATATCTCTAGAGTCCGCCCCTTTCTCACCCTGGAAACAACAAAAACCCTCACCGTGGCCCTAATCCATTCCCGCCTTGACTATTGCAACTCTCTATTAAGCGGCCTCCCCCTCACCAGACTTTCTCCTCTCCAGTCCATCCTTAATGCAGCAGCCAGGATCACCCATCTGGCCAATCGTTACTCAGATGCCTCTGCTCTGTGCCAGTCATTGCACTGGCTGCCCGTATACTACAGGATCAAATTCAAATTGCTTGTTCTCACCCACAAAGCTCTTCACAGTGCAGCTCCCCCCTACCTCTCCTCCCTCATCTCTGTCTATCACCCCACCCGCTCTCTACGTTCCTCAAATGACCTTCAACTAACATCTGCACTAATCCGATCCTCCCACTCCCGGCTCCAAGACTTTTCCAGAGCTGCACCAAACCTCTGGAATGCTTTACCCAAAGAAATCAGGACTATCCACAACTTGCATGGCTTCAGACGATCCCTAAAGACGCATCTTTTTAAGGCGGCCTATCATACTCCCTAACATGTCCATTGTACTGTAGACAGTGAATGGGCTATCCTCTGGACATTATTCTTCTACAAACTCCACCAAACCATAAAGGTCTACACAGACTGATGACCATTCATGTAAGCTTAGCCCTATACCCCATTTCCTCAAGATGCCTGGACCACCAGTGCAATAAGCCCCGGCACCTTGTACAACCGCTATCCCGTTGTAGATTGTAAGCTCTTTTGAGCAGGGTCACCTTCATTTCTTGCTTTATTTATTGTATTTTTTTTTTCCACATTGATTCTATGCCTATTGTTTTTGTATCCAATTATTGTACTTTATTTGTTCTCTATTGTAATTACTTACTGTATATTTTCTGTACGCTAACCCTACATTGTAAAGCGCTGCGGAATATGTTGGCGCTATATAAATAAAACTTTATTATTATTTATTATTATTATTCTAGAATATGTATTATTATTATTATTATTATTATTTATTTATATAGCGCCATTGGGTTCCATGGCGCTTTACATGAGGATGAGGGAGACAAGAACAAGTACACTAAATCTAGGCGATCAGGACGTACAGGTACAGGAGGGGCAGGGACCCTGTCCACGAGGGCTCACAGTCTATGAGGGGTGGGTAAGGATACAGTAGGATGGGGGAATGTCATGTATGGGGCGTTCGCCTGGGTCTCATGGCAGGTTGTAGGCTTGACGGAACAGGTGAGTCTTCAGGTGACACTTGAAGTTACTCAGGGTAGGAGAGTGTCTGACGTGTTCGGGTAGGGAGTTCCAGAGTAAGGCAGATGCCCGGGAGAAGTCCTGGACTCGGTTGTGTGAAGAGGTGATGAGGGGGGAGCAGAGGAGGAGTTCTTGGGAGGAGCGGAGGTTGCGTGAGGGTAGGTATCGGGAGACCAGGTCGGAGATGTATGGTGGGGCCAGGTTGTGTATGGCTTTGTAGGTCATGGTTAGTGTTTTGAATTGGGATCACTTGGAGACGGGGAGCCAGTGAAGGGCTTGGCAGAGGGGGGAGACAGGGGAGTAGCGGGAGGACATATAGATGAGTCGGGCAGCGGAGTTGAGGATAGACTGGAGAGGTGTGAGGGAGTTAGCCGGGAGGCCATTGAGAAGGAGGTTGCAGTAGTCAAGGCGGGAGATGATAAGAGCATGGATGAGTGTTTTAGCGGTGTCGTGGGTGAGGAAGGAGCGGATCCGTGAGATGTTCTTGAGCTGGAGCCGGAGGGATGTGGTGAGGGCCTCGATGTGGGGTTTGAAGGATAGGGAGGAGTCAAGGATTACCCCGAGGCACTTGGCTTGGGGGACTGGGGAGAGGGCGCAGTCGTTGATGCAGATGGATAGGTTGGGAGGTGGGGTGGAATTTCTTGGGGGGAAGACTATGAATTCAGTTTTGTCCATGTTGAGTTTAAGGAAGCGAGCAGAGAAGAAGGATGAGATGGCGGAAAGGCATTGAGGGATTTTCGAGAGTAGGGAGGTGATGTCAGGGCCGGACAGGTAGATTTGGGTGTCATCGGCGTAGAGGTGGTACTGGAGGCCATGGGACTCGATGAGTTGCCCTAGGCCGAGAGTGTAAATGGAGAAAAAGTAGGGGTCCCAGGACGGAACCTTGGGGGACTCCGACAGAAAGGGGGTAGGGTGAGGAGGAGGTGTGGGAGTGGGAGACGCTGAAGGTCCGATCTGCTAGGTATGAGGAGATCCAGGAGAGGGCAAGGTGGGTGATGCCAAGGGATTCCAGGATCCGGAGAAGAAGGGAGTGGTCAACCGTGTCGAAGGCGGCAGACAGGTCAAGGAGTAGCAGGATGGAGTAGTGGTGTTTGTTCTTGGCGGTCAGTAGGTCGTTGGTGACTTTGGTCAGGGCTGTTTCGGTGGAATGGAGGGGTCGAAAGCCGGACTGTAGGCGGTCGAAGTGGGAGCACGAGGAGAGGTGAGAGGACAGTTCGGAGTGGACGTGTTGTTCAAGTAGCTTAGAGGCGAATGGGAGAAGAGATATGGGGCGATAGTTAGAGACAGAGGTAGGGTCAAGTGAGGGTTTTTTTAGGATGGGCGTGATTAGGGCGTGTTTGAAGGCCGAGGGGAAGGTACCAGTGCGAAGTGAAAGGTTAAAGAGGTGGGTGAGGGCTGGGATGAAAATGGAGGTGTGGTTGGGAATGAGGTGGGATGGGAGTGGGTCGTGGGCACTGGTGGTGAGGTGTGATTTTGACAGGAGGGAGGAAAGTTGGTCTTCAGTTATGGGGGGGAAGTGGCTGATGGAGGAGGAGGGCAGTGTAGGTGGGAAGGGGAGTTGTGGGGATAGTGGACTGAAGCTGCTTCTGATCTTGTCGATCTTCTCCTTGAAGAAGGTCGCAAAGTCTTCAGCAGAGATGAGGGGAGAAGGGGGAGGAGCAGGTGGGCGAAGTAAGGAGTTGAAAGTTTTGAAGAGCTGTTTGGGGTTGCGGGACAGAGAGGTTATAAGGGATGAGAAGAACACTTGCTTGGCTGTAGCGAGTGCCGTCTTGAAGTCAGTGATGGATTGCTTGAACAGAGCAAAGTGCTCAGGGGTGTGAGACTTTTTCCATCTCCTCTCGGCGACTCTGGACGCCCGTCTCAGGTTTTTAGTGAGGGTGGTGTGCCAGGGTTGCCTGTTAATGCGTGGAGCATGGAGAGTGAGGGGGGCGGCTAGGTCGAGAGCGTTCATTATGGTGGTGTTGTATAGGGTGGTGGCAATGTCAATGTCGTCAGCGCAGAGTAGGTCGGTGAGAGGGAGGAGTGATTCAGAGAATAAAGGAAGATCAAGATCTTTTAGGTTTCGGCGAGGGTGATCAAGTTTGCGGAGAGGGGGTAGTGTGGCAGGGGAGGAGAGGGCGGAGAAGGTCAAGAGATGGTGGTCGGACAGTGTGAGTACTGAGGTTGTGAGGTTAGAGAGGGAGCAAAGGCGGGTAAAGATGAGGTCAAGCGTGTGGCCTTGTTCGTGGGTGGGAGAGGAGGACCATTGGGAGAGCCCTAGGGAAGTGGTCAAGGAAAGAAGGTTGGAGGCGGCTGGGCGGGGAGTGTCAATGGGGATATTGAAGTCGCCCATGATGATGGAGGGGATGTCAGTGGAGAGGAAGTGAAGTAGCCAGGTGGTGAAGTGGTCAAGGAAGGAGGCGGTGGGTCCGGGGGGCGGTAGATGATGGCTATTTGGAGGTTGCAGGGGGAGAAGATTCGGACTGAGTGGGCTTCGAAGGAGGGGACAGTGACGGATGGGGGCTGGGGGATGGGGCTGAAGGTGCAGGAGTTGGACAGCAGTATGCCGACTCCACCGCCGTGCTTGCCAGAGGGACGGGGGGTGTGGGACAGGCTGAGGCCGCCGTAGGATAGTGCGGCAGGGGAGGCCGTGTCAGAGGGGGTGAGCCAGGTCTCGGTGAGGCCAAGGAATGACAGTTTCCTGGAGATAAAGAGATCATGGATGTCGGGGAGTTTGTTGCACACTGAGCGGGCATTCCAGAGTATGTAGTTTATTTATGAAGATTTAAGAATAATGCAAAGCAAAGCTGGGTTTAAATCCTGCGCCAGTATCGCTGATTGCTGGCAACTGACTGGGCGCATCCAATCAGCGAAGCATGGTTGAAATTGCGCGCCAATTTGCTGGCGGACTGTCCCTGTTGCTGATTGGTCGTGGGTGGCTGGTCTGACCAATCAGCAACACAGGATTTGCGTTACAGACAAACTGACAGAAGTAGACAATTATATAGTACATACCTACAGCAGTACCGGTGTGCCGCGATGCCAGTGTGCAGCGGTGCTGGAGTCCAGGAGGGGGCCGGGGGAAAGCAGCCAGGTGCAGGCAGGAAGGGGCCGGCGAACAGCGGGCAGGAGGGGGCCGGGGAAGAGCGGCTGGGTGCGGGCAGGAGGGGGCCGGGGAAGAGCAGCTGGGTGCGGGCAGGAGGGGGCCGGGGAAGAGCGGGTGGGTGCGGGCAGGAGGGGGCCAGGGGGACAGTGACCGGGTGCAGCCAAGAGGGGGCTGGGGAACAGCGGTCAGGTGTGGGCAAGAGGGGGCTGGGGAACAGGGGGCAGGGGGGCCCCCTCCTGCCCGCACCTGGCCACTGTTCCCCGGCCCCCTCTTGCCCGCAGCAGAGTGCTTAGCAGAGTATACGGTGGCTCAGTGGTTAGCAGAGTATATGGGGGCTCAGTGGCTAGCAGACTTTATGGTGGCTCAGTGGTTAGCAGAGTGTACGACGGCTCAGTCATTAGCACTGTATACGGTGACTCATTGGTTAGCACTGTATATGGTGACCCAATGGTTAGCAAAGTATGGTGGCTCAGTGGTTAGCACTAAACGGTGGCTCAGTGGTTAGCACAGTGCGGTGGCTCAGTGATTAGCACTGTGCGGTGGATGAGTGGTCAGCGCAGGATGGAGGCAGAGTAGTCAACGCAGGATGGAGGCAGAGTGGTCAGCGCAGGATGGAGGCAGAGTGGTCAGTGCAGGATGGAGGCAGGATGATAAGCACAGGATGGAGGCTCGGTGGTTAGCGCAGGATAGAGGCTTGGTGGCCAGCGCACGATGGAGGCTCGTGGTCAGCGCAAGATGGGGCTTGGTGGTCAGTGCAGGATGGAGGCTCGGTGGTCAGCGCAGGATGGAGGCTCAGTGGTCAGCACAGGATGGAGTGGTCAGCAGAGGATGGAGGCTCGTGGTCAGCGCAGGATGGGGCTTGGTGGTCAGCGCAGGATGGAGGCTCAGTGGTCAGCACAGGATGGAGTGGTCAGCAGAGGATGGAGGCTCAGTGATCAGCACGATGGAGGCAGAGTGGTCAGCGCAGGATGGAGGCAGAGTGGTCAGCGCAGGATGGAGGCAGAGTGGTCAGCACAGGATGGAGGCAGAGTGGTCAGCGCAGGATGGAGGCAGAGGGGTCAGCACAGGATGGAGGCAGAGGGGTCAGCGCAGGATGGAGGTTGAGTGGTCAGCGCAGGATGGAGGCAGAGTGGTCAGTGCAGGATGGAGGCAGAGCGGTCAGCACAGGATGGAGTCAGAGCGGTCAGTGCAGGATGGAGGACCAGTGGTCAGCGCATAATGGAGGCTCAGTGGTCAGCAGAGGATGGAGGCTCAGTGGTCAGCAGAGGATGGAGGCTCAGTGGTCAGCAGAGGATGGAGGCTCGGTGGTCAGCAGAGGATGGAGACTCAGTGGTCAGCAGAGGATGGAGGCTCAGTGGTCAGCAGAGAATGGAGGCTCAGTTGTCAGCAGAGAATGGAGGCTCAGTGGTCAGTGCAGGATGGAGGGCCAGAGGTCAGCGCAGGATGGAGGGGCAGAGGTCAGCGCAGGATGGAGGGCCAGTGGTCAGCGCAGGATGGAGGGCCAGTGGTCAGTGCAGGATGGATCCCTCCTCCTATTTGCTCCGGTCTCACCTGCACCCGGTGTTTACATCGCCACTACAGCAGGTAATGAGAGGTCATGTGATAGGCTGGCTGAATTGACGTGCACAGAGCCTGTCACATGACCGCTCATTATCTGCTGTAGCTGCGATATAAACACCGGGTGCGTGTGAGACGGAGTGACGGGGAGGGGGGGAGTGGAGCAGGGGGGAGGTGAATGGAGCAGCAGGGGGGGAGGTGAATGGAGCAGTGGGGGGAGGTGAATGGAGCTGTGGGGGGAGGTGAATGGAGCAGCAGGGGGTGGGGAGGAGGTGAATGGAGCAGCGGGTGGCGGGAATGGAGCGGCGGGTTGCAGTGGCGGGCAAGAGGGGGCCGGAGGTGGGCGCACCTGCTCCAGCGGGCGGGTGCGGGTAGGAGGAGGCTGACAGCACGGTGTCTGTGTCTGAGGGAAATAGCGCAGCTGTTTTCCATACTCCTCGCTCATTGGTGGCCGCCGATGGTGGCCACCAATGAGCGCCCTGGAGCTGGCGCGCGATTTCGGCGTCAGACAGACACGAATAATAGATGAGTGAAGATTTTATCTGTGCAATGTCCAAATTGATTTGTTGCAATTTCTTTTCTTCTTCTGAAGTAATCAGCTTCATAAGATCATTTGAACATCGTGATAAAATGTCATTCCACAAGAAAATATATGTCGGTACCTCTTTAATCCTGAGTCCTCTTGGTATCATCAGCTTTTCCACATACATGCTCAGGGTATTATGGTCTTACCATGTTCTCAGTTCCTGATGTGAGATTTTTTTCCAGCTTGTGCATTAACTGAATCCCCGAATACTTCTTTTAGTTTATTTTGCTGTGACTCCATGGAGGAAAAGATAATGCTTCTCAGTAAGAATCGTAGTAAGGTAAACTTGGTGGAGTAGCTTGTGAAAAAATAATATCTTTAGACAGACTTTATCAATTTTCCTCAATGATTTATAAGACTTTGGTACACGGGCCAAAAGTTCAACCATAAAGTAAATAAAGAAAGGTTTTTTAGCCTCTCCGTGTCCTTATGTAAAGTCCAGCCATCTAGCAGTAGTATGGGTTTATATGTATTTAATTGAAACTTGAAAAGTATGTGCTTGACTCCAACAAGATGGAGACCTCAGCTGGCCCCTGGTCGGGGAAGGGGGAGGGAAGAGGGAGCTCTGTCAAAAAGAATACTTAAATTAATAGCATGAATAACTGGCATCTAACCAGAGTGCAGGTGCAAGCCGAAAAAAACCTACTAATGAGAAAAAGGAGATATCCGCTGCAACACAGACACTAAATATGCACATTTGATGAGTGCAATGAGCGGCCGAGCTGCACAGTGCAGGATGGAGGCAGAGCGGTCAGCACAGGATGGAGTCAGTATAATGATCAAATGTATTATAGCAATCACTGCTCTAGAATATAATGCAAATAGGAAGACTTAGCTTCAGCACTGGCCACTGCGGAGTGCCCGGTGACCGACGCCAAGGTGCTTCCATCTCACCGGGTCCTAGCACTATGACTAACAGAGTTGTGCAATGTGAATGGGTTTATACGCCCTTGCTTTTAATTGAAACTTGAAAAGTATGTGCTGGACTCCAACAAGATGGAGACCTCAGCTGGCCCCTGGGCGGGGAAGGAGGAGGGAAGAGGGAGCTCAGTCAAAAAGAATACTAAAATTAATAGCATGAATGACTGGCAGCTAACCTCAGAGTGCAGGTTTTTTTCTGTTTGCACCTGCACTCTGAGGTTAGATGCCAGTCATTCATGCTATTAATTTTAGTATTCTTTTTGACTGAGCTCCCTCTTCCCTCCTCCTTCCCCGCCCAGGGGCCAGCTGAGGTCTCCATCTTGTTGGAGTCCAGCACATACTTTTCAAGTTTCAATTAAAAGCAAGGGCGTATAAACCCATTCACATTGCACAACTCTGTTAGTCATAGTGTTAGGACCCGGTGAGATGGAAGCACCTTGGCGTCGGTCACCGGGCACTAGGCAGTGGCCACTGCTGAAGCCAAGTCCTCCTATTTGCATTATATTCTAAGGCAGTTATTGCTATAATACATTTTATCATTTTACTTGTATTAGCTGGGCAGCTCGGACGCTCATTGCACTCATGAATTGTGCACATTTAGTGTCAGTGTTGCAGCAGATATCTCCTATTTCTCATTAGTATGTTTTTTTCTGCTTGCACCTGCACTCTGAGGTTAGATGCCAGTCATCCATACTATTAATTATGTATTCTTTTTGACAGAGCTCCCTCTTCCCCTTCCCCCTTCCCCATCTTGTTGGAGTCCAGCACTTACTTTTCCTTTTTCAATTAGAAATAAGGGCATATAAACCCATTCACATTGCACAACTCTGCCACTCATTGCACTCATCAAATATGTATATTTAGTGTCAGTGTTGTAGCGGATATCTCCTTTTTCTCATTAGTATGTGTTTTTCTGCTTGCACCTGCACTCTGAGGTTAAATGCCAGTCATTCATGCTATTAATAATAGCAGTAATATGGGCCTCCAGCCATTAGCCTTGACATGCGGCTTCCAGAATAAAGATTTTTTTTTAAAAAACAGATAGTGACCAACCATTGATCAATGCACACATATTATCAATCAATCACATTTGAGAGTAAATTTACAAAATCACAAAGCTAGTCTACACAGGAAATTGCACTTTATTTACATTAATTCATGTTGTTTTTTCTTTCCTTTCCTGTGTGGACTAGCTTTGTGATTTTGGAAATTTACTCTCAAATGTGATTGATTGATGACATATGTGTGTATTGATCAATAGTTGGTCACTAATAGAGTTGAGCCACCACCCTAGTGTTCTAGTTTGAATCGTCGAATGGGATGTGTGTTTGTCGAATGTTCGTCGAACACCCTCGAACACACTAAAACACTAGTGTGGTGGTCAATTTCAGTTCCTCAATGTATATACATACATTGCGGAACAGAAATGAAGTAAAATTAAGGGTTAAAAATAAAACAAAAATCGATACTCACCTCTCTAATCCATCCAGCGACGCTTCCAGCACTGCCTACCTGTCGGAGATGTGATCCCGGCAGCGTTTCCCCGTGAAATGAAGAGTTCTCGCGATAACTCGTCAAGTGACCGGAAACCGCTGCCGAGATTAGGACGTCACCGCAGGTCCTACAGGCCCTCACTAGTAGTGAATAGTAGTGAGGACCTGCGATCACATGACGAGTTCTCGCGATAACTCTTCATGTGACCGGAAACCACTGCCAGGATTATGACGTCACCGTAGGTCCTACAGATCCTCACTGCTATTCACTATTAGTGAGGACCTGTAGGACCTGCGGTGACGTCATAATCTCGGCAGCGGTTTCTGGTCACATGACTAGTTATCGCGAGAACTCGTCATTTCACCGGGAAACACTGCCGGGATCACATCTCCGACAGGTAGGCAGTGCTGGAAGCGTCGCTGGATGGATTAGAGAGGTGAGTATCAATTTTTTTTATTTTTAACCCTTGATTTTACTTCATTTCAGTTCTGCAATTTATGTATATACATTGCGGAACTGAAATCGAACTGGAATCGAACATGACCTCGAACTGCCGAATTTTAAGCAAATTATTCTAATTCGACGAACGACTCGAACATTGCCAAAAACAGCTCGGATTTGAGATTGGCGAACAATTCGATTCGTACACCGCTCATCTCTAGTCACTAACTGTTTTTAAACCATGTATCACAAGGAATGTGCATCTCAGTGAATAAGGGCTTGTCGCCAGAAACGCGTGGAGATGTAACCATAATCTGTGGGATCTTTTCAAAAATGATCTGAAATAAATTTGAGAATTTTAATTAATTTGGGACTTGCCAAAACCTTCTTTATTCTGGAAGCTGCAAGTCAAGGCTAATGGCTGGAGGCCCATACTACTACTAGATGGCTGGACTTTGCATCAGGACATGGTGAGGCTAAAAATCTCCTCTTTATTTACCTGCCTGTATACAGCTAAATTTATCCTGAAAAGGAGTTTACACACCACAGTCTGCTATATACCCTGTCTGTACACAGCTAGCTTAATCTTCAAAAGAAGTTTACACACTGCAGTCTGCTATATACCCTGCCTGTAGACAGCTAGTTTAATCCTGAAAATGAGTTTACACACCACTGTCTGCTATATACCCTGCCTGTATACAGCTAGATTAATCCTGAAAAGGAGTTTAGTTTACACATCGCAGTCTGCTATATACCCTACCTGCCTGTATACGGCTAGATTAATCCTCAAAAGGACTGTTTAGATGGATATTAGAAGCCTACTACACCAGCCCCTGATGTGTGACTGGAATACAACCTCTTGTGCAACACCGCTGTCTGCTCTATACCCTGCCTGCCTTTATACAGCTATATTAGTCTTTAGAAGGACTGTTTAGGTGGGTATTAGAAGCCGGCTACAACAGCCCCAGATGTGACTGGAATACAGCCTCTTGTCCTACACCACAGTCTGCTATATTCCCTGCCTGACTGAATACATCTAGATTAGTCCTCAGAAGGACTGTTTAGATGGACATTAGAAGCCTGCTACACCAGCCCAAGATGTGACCAGAAAATAGCCTCTAGTGCAACACCGCAGTCTCCTATAAACCATGCCTGCCTGTATACAGCTAAATTAGTACTCGAATGGACTGTTTGTTTAAATGGATTGTGTACCTTAGGTACCTATACTACCTAAAAGATACAAAATATGTCCCTAGCAGCACCTATCCCTACACTAGCTGACTGTGGACCAGAGTGACGAGCACAGCGCCGTCAGGTCTTACATAGACCTGACGACGCTGTGTGGCAAGCCAATCACTGTAATGCCACAACCAAACTGGCTGTGGCATTACAGTGTGTGACAGCCAATCCCTGCATGTGGTCTGGCTCTGTAAAGAGAGCTAACATGCATGGAAGGGGAGCCGAGCATGAACCCAAGCATCTTGCCGATACTCAGTGCTTGCTGAGTATCTTGAGTACTGAGATGATCGGGTGAGCATCGAGTACCGGCGAGCATGCTCGCTCATCACTAGTCTGGATTATAGATCATTATTTTTTGCATGTTAAAAAAAAGTTTAAAAAAAAAATATGGCTGACCTTTCTTACAATTCAGGAAGTGCACTTTCTGTGACACATAAACCTTGAATTCAGGATTTTGTTTTAGTAGAAGAATTAAGAGTTTAATACTACTTTCCTTGTTTTTGGTGTGTGGTAAAATATAAAAAAGTCTGTTATTAAGGTACTGTTACTGCAGTTTATATCAGATTAATTAATTTCATGGTCAAGGTAGGTTCACAGTATCGTTTTCTCCACATCTGAGTAGAATGCTCCAATAATTTTGAGCAGAGTTTGATCAATCTGGCCTTGAAAGTCTTTTTTCAAATGTTGGACAACATTTTTAATAAGCTGTGTGCAGAATTATTAGGCAAATGAGTATTTTGATCGCATGATACTTTTTATCCATGTTGTCCTACTCCAAGCTGTATAGGCTTGAGAGCCAACTACCAATTAAGTAGACCAGGTGATGTGCATCTCTGTAATGAGGAGGGGTGTGGTCTAAAGACATCAACACCCTATATAAGCTGTGATTAATTATTAGGCAAATGCCTTTCCTTAGGCAATGGGTCTGAAGAGAGATTTGACGGGCTCTGAAAAGTCCAAAACTGTGAGATGTCTTGTAGAGGGATGCAGCAGTCTTGAAATTGCCAAACTTTTGAAGCGTAGTCACCGAACAATCAAGCGTTTCATGGCAAATAGCCAACAGGGTCGCAAGAAGCGTGTTGGGCAAAAAAGGTGCAAAATAACTGCCCATGAATTGAGGAAAATCAAGCGTGAAGCTGCCAAGATGCCAATTGCCACAAGTTTTGCCATATTTCAGAGTGGCAACGTTAATGGAGTATCAAAAAGCACAAGGTGTGCTATACTCAGGAACATGGCCAAGGTAAGGAAGGCTGAAAAACGACCACCTTTGAACAAGAAACATAAGATAAAATGTCAAAACTGGGCCAAGAAATATTTTAAGACTGATTTTTCAAAGGTTTTATGGACTGATGAAATGAGAGTGACTCTTGATGGGCCAGATGGATGGGCCAGAGGCTGAATCAGTAAAGAGCAGAGAGCTCCCCTCCAACTCAGATGCCAGCAAGGTGGAGGTGGGGTACTGGTATGGGCTGGTATCATTAAAGATGAACTTGTGGGAAATTTTCGGGTTGAGGATGGAGTGAAGCTCAACTCCCAGATCTACTGCGAGTTTCTGGAAGACAACTTTTTCAAGCAGTGGTACAGGAAGAAGTCAATATCGTTCAAGAAAAACATGATTTTCATGTAGGACCATGCTCCATCACATGCATCCAAGTACTCCACAGCATGGCTGGCCAGTGAAGGTCTAAAAGAAGAAAAAATAATGACATGGCCCCCTTGTTCACCTGATCTGAACCCCATAGAGAACCTGTGGTCCCTCCTAAAATGTGAGATCTACAGGGAGGGAAAACAGTGCACTTCTCGGAACAGTGTCTGGGAGGCTGTGGTGGCTGCTGTGGAGACCCGGGGGTCAATGGGTGCTCTTGTCCGCAGGCCCAGCCGCCTTTACAAAGACAACGTGGACCAGGGCTCATCCCCAAGTGAACGCCCG
>JARQOC010002056.1:0-30615 GCA_033576535.1 Allobates femoralis
ATGTTCTCCATCCTGATCCTCTCCTTCTAGCGTTTTGCTCCATTCTGATCCTCTCCTAGCTATATGTTCCATCCTGACCCTCTCCTTGCAGTTGTGCTCCATCCTGACCCCCTTCTTGTAGTAATGTCTTCATCCTTATCCCCTTGTAGAATGCCCCATCCTTGTCCCCTTCGGGAATGTCCCATCCTTGTCCCTTGTGGTAATGTCCCTATCCTGCCCCATCATGTAGTAATGCCCCATCCTGTTGTAATGCCCTATCCTTGTCCTCTTGCAGCAATATTCCCCATCCTGCAGTAATGCCCTATCCTTCTCCCCTTGTAGTAATATGCCCCATCCGTGTCCCCTTGAAGTAATATGCCCCATCCTGCAGTAATGTGTCTCATCCTTGTCCCCATGTAGTAATATGCCCCATCCAGCAGTAATGTGCTCCATCCTTGTCCCTTGGTATTATTGCACCAGCATTGTCCCCATCACATAGTAATATGCCCCAACTTGCCCCCTGGTAGTATTGCCCTATTCTTGCCTCCATTACATAGTAATCTGCCCCATCCTTGTCCCCATCACACAATAATATGCCCCATCCTGCCATCACATAACAATATGCCCCATCCTGCCCCCTGTTAGTATTGCCCCATCCTGCCCCATCACATAACAATATGCCCCATCCTGCCCCATGACATAATAATATGCCCCATCCTGCCCCCTATTAGTATTGCCCCATCCATCCATCCATCATCCTCTTAGTATTGCCCCATCCATCCTCCTCTTCGTATTGCCCCATCCATCCATCTATCCTCCTCTTAGTATTGCCCCATCCATCCATCCTCCTCTTAGTATTGCCCCATCCATCCATCCATCCATCCTCCATCCTCCTCCTCCTAGTATTGCCCCATCATCCTCCTCCTCCAGGTATTGCCCCATCATCCTCCTCCTCCAGGTATTGCCCCATCATCCTCCTCCTCCTCCTCCAGGTATTGCCCCAGCATCCTCCTCCTTGTATGGCCCCATCCTCCTCCTAGTATTGCCCCATCCTCCTCCTCCTCCTAGTTTTGCCCCATCCTCCTCCTCCTCATAGTATTGCCCCATCCTCCTCCTCCTCATAGTATTGCCCCATCATCCTCCTCCTCATAGTATTGCCCCATCATCCTCCTCCTTGTATGGCCCATCCTCCTCCTCCTCATAGTATTGCCCCATCATCCTCCTCATAGTATGGCCCCATCATCATCCTCCTCCTCACAGTATGGCCCCATCATCATCCTCCTCCTCACAGTATGGCCCCATCATCATCCTCCTCCTCACAGTATGGCCCCATCATCATCCTCCTCCTCACAGAATGGCCCCATCATCCTCCTCCTCCTCACAGTATGGCCCCATCATCATCCTCCTCCTCACAGTATGGCCCCATCATCATCCTCCTCCTCACAGTATGGCCCCATCATCATCCTCCTCCTCACAGTATGGCCCCATCATCATCCTCCTCCTTGTATGGCCCCATCATCATTCTCCTCCTTGTATGGCCCCATCATCATCCTCCTCCTTGTATGGCCCCATCATCATCCTCCTCCTCACAGTATGGCCCCATCATCATCATCCTCCTCACAGTATGGCCCCATCATCATCCTCCTCCTCACAGTATGGCCCCATCATCATCCTCCTCCTCACAGTATGGCCCCATCATCATCCTCCTCCTCACAGTATGGCCCCATCATCATCCTCCTCCTTGTATGGCCCCATCATCATCCTCCTCCTTGTATGGCCCCATCATCATCCTCCTCCTTGTATGGCCCCATCATCATCCTCCTCCTCACAGTATGGCCCCATCATCATCATCCTCCTCACAGTATGGCCCCATCATCATCCTCCTCCTTGCATGGCCCCATCATCATCCTCCTCCTTGTATGGCCCCATCATCATCCTCCTCCTTGTATGGCCCCATCATCATCCTCCTCCTCACAGTATGGCCCCATCATCATCCTCCTCCTCACAGTATGGCCCCATCATCATCCTCCTCCTCACAGTATGGCCCCATCATCATCCTCCTCCTTGCATGGCCCCATCATCATCCTCCTCCTTGTATGGCCCCATCATCATCCTCCTCCTTGTATGGCCCCATCATCATCCTCCTCCTTGTATGGCCCCATCATCATCCTCCTCCTCACAGTATGGCCCCATCATCATCCTCCTCCTTGTATGGCCCCATCATCATCCTCCTCCTTGTATGGCCCCATCATCATCCTCCTCCTTGTATGGCCCCATCATCATCCTCCTCCTCACAGTATGGCCCCATCATCATCCTCCTCCTCACAGTATGGCCCCATCATCATCCTCCTCCTCACAGTATGGCCCCATCATCATCTCCTCCTTGCATGGCCCCATCATCATCCTCCTCCTTGTATGGCCCCATCATCATCCTCCTCCTTGTATGGCCCCATCATCATCCTCCTCCTCACAGTATGGCCCCATCATCATCCTCCTCCTCACAGTATGGCCCCATCATCATCCTCTCCTCACAGTATGGCCCCATCATCATCCTCCTCCTCACAGTATGGCCCCATCATCATCCTCCTCCTCACAGTATGGCCCCATCATCATCCTCCTCCTCACAGTATGGCCCCATCATCATCCTCCTCCTCACAGTATGGCCCCATCATCATCCTCCTCCTTGCATGGCCCCATCATCATCCTCCTCCTTGTATGGCCCCATCATCATCCTCCTCCTTGTATGGCCCCATCATCATCCTCCTCCTCACAGTATGGCCCCATCATCATCCTCCTCCTCACAGTATGGCCCCATCATCATCATCCTCCTCACAGTATGGCCCCATCATCATCCTCCTCCTCACAGTATGGCCCCATCATCATCCTCCTCCTCACAGTATGGCCCCATCATCATCCTCCTCTTCACAGTATGGCCCCATCATCATCCTCCTCCTTGCATGGCCCCATCATCATCCTCCTCCTTGTATGGCCCCATCATCATCCTCCTCCTTGTATGGCCCCATCATCATCCTACTCCTCACAGTATGGCCCCATCATCATCCTCCTCCTCACAGTGTGGCCCCATCATCATCCTCCTCCTCACAGTATGGCCCCATCATCATCCTCCTCCTCACAGTATGGCCCCATCCTGGCTGCTGGTGAAAAAATAACAAACTTTCATACTCACCTTTCTTCACCGCTGCTGAAGCTTGCATCCCGTCTCCTCTCCAGCACTGAGGGCGGTCACGTGATGCCGGGCGCGTCACGTGACCGCTATCACATGACGCTGGCCGGGAGGGCGGGCTTAGAAGTGTCTTGAGAGAGGAGAAATGTCTCCTCTGCTCAGATACAGCTTTGATCTGCCGGCGGCGCGGCACACGCCGGCAGATCAAACCGGCAGTGTGGTGGCGAGGCTGCGTGCCAGCGGAGGCGGCTCTGCGTGCCAACGCGGGCACGCGTGCCATAGGTTCGCCACCACTGCAATAGAAGCTCCATAATTGGGGTGTGAAATACCGATAGAGAATAACATCAGTGAGAATGTTAGAAATTCAAGGATGCTATGGCTGGTGTAAGGGGCTTGTATTGCACATGATGGCACGATTCACCAACTATTGGAGCTAAACATGACTTCTTAGGCTGGTGTCACACTGCGGTCAGATCAGGTCAGGTTCGATCAGGTTTTGTGTTTCAAAACCAGGAGTGACTCCAAAACCTAGAACAGGTGTCAATCTTTCAATTATAGTTTATCTCTGCAAGTTTCTCTCCTGGTTTTGGCTCACAAACCTGATCGAACCTCATCAGTGAAAAACCGCAGTGTGAAACCAGCCTTATTTAGACAGCAATTACAGGGCAGAGTTTCAGCTGTAAAGGTATTTAGACTTCATAATCCCTCCCATCGACTTCCAAGTGTTTTAGGGCATTGACCAGTGTTATGATTAGCGATATTGGTGAATGTTAGTCTGGGACAGGTAAGCCTGCAGCTTTAGTGCCATCACCCCACTATGTTCCTATTTTCTTCATGAAAAGAAAAATGAACCTTCTCCTGTTTGCATCATGTCGCCGATCAGCTCATCTATGTCCTTCAATGACTCCTGGACTGGTACTTTGGCTTAGTGTGACCAATGTCCTTGAGGGTACCTTTACACGCCGCGACGGCAGGCTGGATACATCGCGCTACTTCACGTGCACGAGCACGCTCAAACGGCTACAAACGCTCAACGCACCCTCTTTACACGCCGCCATAAGGTGCGCTACGCCACGCTACATCTGTAGCTAGCTACATCGCCGGGTGTGTCAAGTAGCCAGCTGTAGCTTAGCGTACCACGTTTACACAGCGCTACAATAAGCTAATATGGGCGGACCTGGTACAGCAGGGACAGCACATAGGCGTGCCACAATCTTGGATTACGAGCCGTCCGTACGATGATAGGACAGCGCAATATCATCATGATTGGCCAGGCATCGCAGGAGGCTGAGAAATACAGCACGCTCGAGCGATTGTGTAGTGTGACTGGTCAGCTCCTTAAATATGCCTCCCTGTGCAGCGACTACCAATCATCATGCAGGAGCTTCCTCCAATGATCGCGGTATCCCAGAGCCTGGGTCACGCCTTAGCTACATTGCAGCTACAGCCCCGGGTGTCCAGAGTTTCCTTCCGTTGCCTCTTTACACGCCAATACAGCTCGCTACCATCGGCGATATCGCCATCTGTTTTCGAGCAGAGCCCATAAACAGATGTATCTGTCGCCGGCTGTAGCGTCGCGTCTTCAGACGCCGCTACGACGGGCTACATTGACGCTACAAGCTACATTTGTAGCCTGTAGCGCGATGTATCCAGCCTGCCGTCGCGGCGTGTAAAGGTACCCTGAATGACTCCTGGACCGGCACGTTGGCTTAGTGTGACCACTGGTCTCAGCAGAGTTAGAAAGTAATGCTGACACTGAGTGCTGAGGCTCCATTCTGCGGTTGCTGAATCCTGAGTATTACATTATAGTTGCAGGAGGCTACGTTGTAATGCTGACTAATATTAGGACGGCTCAGTAGGACGGCTCAGTTACCTGTATAGAGCAGAATGAATCACACCTGACTCCCAATTCTGGAAATAACAAGCCATGAGGAGGTGCAAGGCTGTGTTCACCTGTTATTACAGATACGTCCTTGCTTTTTGCACCCACGTCTATTGAGTTGTAGTCGTCTGCTTACAGTGACAGCGCAGTGTAGACGTTGCATGTCCATAAGAGCAGTTTTACGTAAAATGAAATACAATAAAACTAAAAATATGCAATTGCAATTCTTCTTCCCACAGTGGAATGGCCATGGATACGATGTTGCAAAAGTATTTGCATCAAAGTTCACCCTGATTTCTCCAGTGTGGCTACAGATTAGAAGAAAAGGTAGACAGTCCTACCAGGTGACCGGACTGCACGACATTGACCAAGGTGAGTGTGGAACAACGAGGTCAGGGGGGCTCTCATCCGCTGGCCCAGCTGCCTTTAGAAAGACCACATGGACCAGGGCTCATCCCACCTGAACACCTGAGCTCCTTAACTACTACAACACAGGGTGAGGGAACCATGCATTGGCTAGACTTTATTGGATCCTCAACAGTTAATGGCATATAACACATAACCAATCAAAACATAAAATGTAACAGGCAGCAGAGTCTCACCTTCCGCTGGATCACCAGGGATTTGAATGTGTATGCCTCGGGGCTTCCAGGGCCACTTACTCTAATCCAGCAGCACCCCGCTTTAGGCGGTCACCCACCGAAAAAGGAATGGCGGCAAGTGTAGGAAGCTGTCTGTAGCCAGGTGGCTGAATTGCCCCTGGTTATCTTCTTTAATTATTCACTGATATTTCAGCCGAATCCTAGAAGTTGATGCAGGTGTTCTGCAGAATATAATCCAGTTTGGGTGGTCCTCTAGTCAGACCGAAGTCCCTAGACTGAGGCCACAAAGCATATAACTTCCATGAATGAAGCAGGCCCCCCTTATATATCCCCAGTACTCTGCTCAGGGCACTGAGGTCTTGCAGGATCAGTGCAATAAAGAGAATCTAGCTCCGCTCACCCATCCAGCATCATGTGGAAGGAGCGGGGAAATCCATGGGCTCTTCAAGGGTGTCCAACATAGAAAGCAACACTTTTCAGCTCCAAAACTCTGATGCAAGTTTTCAAGTTTATTTAATTTCTTAAAAAGCGATTGAATAATCAGATTAAAAGCATTAGATGCCATCAAGCAGCCATGGGACATGGAGCCGAGCCTTTCAGACGCAGTGTTTATCATGTCCTTTGTCCAACGTTTATCGCAGTTTTGGAGCTAGAAAGTGTTTTTATGTATTGGTGGAATAAGGCTGAGCTCTTATTGGTTGTCATTTCAATCCGATGTCTGCGAGGGGGGGGGGGGGGGAATTTACATTACATCTGCAATACACAACCTTGCACAGTTGGGCTCTGGGGCGACTAGCAAGAAGCAATGATTTATCAAACCTGAGATAACAAATAAAAGGTCAATAGTCTGGTGAAAAGTAAGAAGATTAACCCCAGAATGTGCACTGACAAAAGCTGATTCATCACACTGAGTTCTTATAGTTAACTTGTGGTCACCAGACAACCCCTTATCATCTATGGGGGGTCTGACGGCAGGGAGATGGTCTGACCTGCAGAATGACATCCCTCATTAGTAATGGAGCAATAGTACACAGGTCTGACGGCCGGGAGGTGGTCTGACCTGCAGAACGACATCCCTCATTAGTAATGGAGCAATAGTACACAGGTGTGACGGCAGGGAGATGGTCTGACCTGCAGAACGACATCCCTCATTAGTAATGGAGCAATAGTACACAGGTGTGACGGCAGAGAGGTGGTCTGACCTGCAGAACGACATCCCTCATTAGTAATGGAGCAATAGTACACAGGTGTAACGGCAGGGAGGTGGTCTGACCTGCAGTCCGACATCCCTCATTAGTAATGGAGCAATAGTACACAGGTGTGACGGCAGGGAGGTGGTCTGACCTGCAGTCCGACATCCCTCATTAGTAATGGAGCAATAGTACACAGGTGTGACGGCAGGGAGATGGTCTGACCTGCAGAACGACATCCCTCATTAGTAATGGAGCAATAGTACACAGGTGTGACGGCAGGGAGATGGTCTGACCTGCAGAATGACATCCCTCATTAGTAATGGAGCAATAGTACACAGGTGTGACGGCAGGGAGATGGTCTGACCTGCAGAATGACATCCCTCATTAGTAATGGAGCAATAGTACACAGGTGTGACGGCAGGGAGATGGTCTGACCTGCAGAATGACATCCCTCATTAGTAATGGAGCAATAGTACACAGGTGTGACCACTATTCCACTCATTCATTATGCGTTTGGCTTTTTCTGGCAGCCCCACAGGCGGTGAATGGAGCAGCGGTCAGGCATCTGACTTGCCATAATGGGCATATATAGTCTCCATTCTGCCCACAGCCTCCAGCGGCTGGATCCCCACCCACCAAAAGGTTTTCACTGGAGAATCCCTTCAAGGCCAAATATTTTAAAGAATAATACAGTATTGAAGGCATTGCTGGAAGATAAGATCATCACTCACTCTTGTAACAAGCAGAGAAGTCCCCCTCCCCCTCAAAGAAAGAAACGTTATCTGCATGTGGAATTGTGTATGTCGTTGTGTAACCTGTAGGGTAAAGAGGGTCACCACCTAAACAATATGTGTAATCGAGGACGGGAGGGAGTGTGTCATCAGGTTTATGCCTCAAGGAAGCAGGGACAGAGAACATGATTCCAGGTGGAGGTCCCTTACTGCACTCATTGCTGTAGTTTTGATGATATCACTGCAGATATTCTAGACCTCCATTTAATAAGCTGTGTAACCCCTCCCATAGTGATGATTGACAACTTTATGCCTACTCTGTGCATAGGCAGAAAGCTGATAATCAATGGAGATGGTTAGAGCTTATAGATATGGAGGACATCATGGGAGAAGCTCATCATTGAGAGGACAAGGAAAGCTGCAGCACATAAAGCTGTGCTTTATGAATATATACGGTCAGGAGCCCAGTAATAGAATCAGGGTCTCTGCTATTAGATGGGGCAGCATAGACTAGCTGACAGATTGTCTTCTTAGCGGTTTTCCAATACTGATCCTGAGATAGGGCATCCCAAATTCTACTACAAAGCATTACAGTGGATGTGCGACCTCCACCCACATATACAGTGAATACTGCTCCATTCACACTAGGGAAGTGGGGACCCTATTGTCTTGAATATTTAGGGTCACAGCAGTCAGACCCCAGCGATCACACATTGATCACCTATAGATGACTCCTGTCAATCTAACAATCCTGTTCGTGAGGACTTGTATTTGACAGGACATGTGATGTCCTGTAAGAATCTGTGGTAAGAAATGTAACAAGACTGAGTTTACTGGAGATGGTCGGACAGTGCAGACCCATCCAGAACATTAGCAGTATCCCTGTGCTTGATTGGCCATCAAACTCGCCTGACCTAAACTCCATAGAGAATCTATAGGTTATTGTCAAGGGGAAGATGAGAGACACCAGACCCAACAATGCAGACGAGCTGAAGGCTGCTATCAAAGCAACCTGGGCTGCCATAACACCTCAGCAGCCACAGGCTGATCTCCTCCATGCCACGCTGCATTGATGCAGTAATTCATGCAAAAGGAGCCCTGAGCAAGTATTAAGTGCATTTACTGTACAGACTTTTCATTAGGCCAACATTTATGAGTTAAGAATAATTTTTTCAGGTGGTCTTATATAATAATGTAATTTTCTGAGATATGACCTTTGGTTTTTCAATGGCTGTAAGCCATAATCATCAACATTTACAGAAACAAACTCCTGAAATAGATCTCTCTGTTTATAATGACTCTATATAATATATGTGTGTAACGTTTTGTATTGAATTTCTGAAAAAAAAAGATCTTTTTGATGATATTGTAATTTAATTGAGAATCACTTGTATGGCGCCTAGAGGTTATGACTTTCTATGATGGCAGCAAGTGTTAACTCAGCAAGAAAATCCACTCAATTTGTTTAATTTCTTGTAACGTTACTTGGAGTTCAGGAAACGATTGCCATGTCAGATGAGCAATGTATTCCTTGTTACCAGACGTCTCCTTGGCCGGTCTGGTGAGTTCCCACATCTTCTGCTGTTACACCTGCTGTACAGTTAGGACGCCTTTGTACTTACCAGGTGACCAGATGCCGGAACGTTCTACTAAGAGCCGCCATTGTAAGATAAAAGATGCCCACGTTCCTAGTATCAGACACTAATGGACATTTTAAAAGCAAGTACTAATTCTTTTCCCCTTCTGCTCGGGCATCATCTCAGATACTTAGAAAGGAAGGTGCATACAGATTTGACAGGAATTAATTTTACACTCACCCCGGAACTAATCTTGTTACTCCTCGGCAGCGAATCGATACCCCTGCAATCTAGACCTCTGACAATACACATCATCCTAATAGCAAAAACACTCATTGCCGCCAAATGGAGAGATGTCCAGGCTCCCACCTTCCCGGCTCTTTTAGAAAGAATTGCCGAACACAACGCCTATGAACTATCCCACTCGCTGAGATCTAAAACAACAAATAAATACCTAAAAAAATGGGAACCTTGGAATAAACTTTTTCCTTCCAAACACACACCTATTTCAAACCCTTTAAACACCAATGCTAATTACTGTTCACCCGACTAATAAGACTCTACTAACCCCCACCTACCCCCCCCTTCCCTCTTCTTTCCTACCATGTTACCATGCAATTTCGTTCAAAGACGTTCCAAGTTTGAATTTGAAAATTGCTTTATTATACTTAGAAATGTTTATCATAATAGTTAATACAGACTTAACTCTACGAATTTGACATTATTGAAATCTGTTCTGTTGGACATAGACTAATACTTAAATCTGATTTTCTAATGTGAGAAAAAGAACAAAATTTCTTTGAAAAACTGTTATATTGTTTGTAATGTCATATGGTTGTTACATAAACCCTTATCTTGTAAAACCAATAAAAAACTTTGAACAAGAAAGGAAGGTGCATATAAAGAGCAGGCACAGAGTGCAGACAAGCTGAATGAAGAGGTGGCACACACGACTTTATCACATTTATTAAACACAGGAAAACAACTGTTTGTTCATGATGATAATTTTCTTTTTAGGATGGATAAGAGACATTAAAAAGAATTCCAAGAGCACTCAGATGGGTAAGTGTATACAGTGTATATGTATTTGTATACAGTGTATATGTATACAGTGTATATGTATTGTATACAGAGTTCTGCAGCTGCGTCCCCCTCTTACCCCGTCTTCATCTTTTCTACTTCCATCTTTAGGGGATGTGCACATGCTCAGTCTTTTCAGAAGGAAAATCTGATGTAAATACTAATGTGTTGGCAGGAAAAAAAATGCAGCATAAAATGTGTATTGTCGATGTGTTTTTGATGCTTTTTTCCCATTCGTTAGTTTGGGTAAAATCTGCAGGTAAAACACTGAATGAATTAACATTCTGCAGGTTTAAAATGACTGGAAATCTGCAAAGAGATAATAAGCAACATATCGATGGGATTATCATTTACTTTGCTGCCATTAGGAAATCCTTCTTATTTAGTGACAAAACTGCAACATGTGCACAGGCTTGTATACTTCAATAAGCCTGTGAGTTCTATGTTTCATTGTGAATGATAAAATATGCAATTTTGGTTCATTTTTAATTATGTAATTAATCTTTGAGCTGTCAATTGTGGCTGCTCCAATGCTTGTTACCCCCCAATTCTCATGGTTAATATAACATAGCTTTATTACATAGCAGGCTCTCTGGCCATCATCACTCTCATCAGGATGTTCGCCAGTCTCTTCCCTCCTGCTCCCGGTTCTCTGCACTCAACTCTCTCTTCTGTCTGCTCTCATCTGACTGATCTTTAAGGAGATTGTCCCATAAACCACATTTATCACTTACCTACATGATATGTGATGTGTGTATGACTGCAGGCATCTGAGCGTTGGACCCAGTAACACTAAACACTCGGGACTCCTAACTCATCAGTGTGAATGGAGCTTTACTGAGCATGTGCGACCACTGTACTAGAACGGTCTATTAGGCACTTTGAGAGTTCGCACATGCTCAGTAATGCTCCATTCACACTGAGGAGTTTGGAGCTCTGCTCTTGTGTTTGGTGTCACTGGGTCCACGCTTTGGTTCCCCTCTTTTTAGGATTGGAGGTTGGCTAAGCAGTAGAATCCCCATTAGTTATACAATTATCATCCATTTTTTGGTAGGTGATACATGTTATTTATAGGATAACTCTTTCACCACAGTTTGCCCTGCTGCACACGTGAATATATGTGATGGATCTGTTACATGATGGATTGAAATGGAATGGTGACCAATCAATTAAGTCTGTTGAGAAATTCCTTTGAGTTTTTCGTAATTTTTTACACCAATTACAGTACAGCGCTGTCTTATTCTTTCCATCACAAGTCATGTAAACTCCTCACGACCAGTTATTCATAAGTGCGTTCCCCTTCCGGCCGCTCACCTTTACTTGAGTCACCGGTGGTCTGTGTCTTGTGTTCCAGCACCGCGTGTCCTGTTTGATGCTTGGACTCACCAGGACTTTGAGAGCGTTTTCAGCAGTGAAGATGAAATAGAAAATCTGTCGGACGCTTTGCTTCAGACGGCGAAGGTTAGAATTCACATTCCTACTTTAACTTTTTATTTTACAGTTTAGTTGAATGAAAAATAAAAGGAAACAGAGTTCAAGAAAGAAATAGTTTGTGTTCTAAACATATATACCGCTAGATATTGAATGATCGGTTTGACGTCTATAAAAAGACTATTCCCAAAGGATGGCCTATCCCCTGGCCTTATGGTAGGATATCACTCAGTCTTTACCGGTGGTCCTTGTCTTGAACTAGTCGTTTTTTATTATTGGTATGCTCAGAGTAATAATTCATGAATTTCAATCCCGACGTTTCGACCTGCACAGGGGCCTTCATCAGGGATAATGATCCTATGGTGAATAATTACTCAGAAAGAGACAAAGTTCGAGAATTAAAGCACACAGTAGTGAATATTTAGTGTGAGACTCATAGGGGGAGAAGTACCTAATACAGCTGCAAATGTTCAATACAAGTCTATGAGGGCCAGAACACAGCTGTCATAGAGATGTATCAAGTTGTGACCTGTGACGCAAACCAGCAAACACTGGAGCTGCCTGCAGGTCACAAATCACCGTAGACCGAAAGGAGCAGTGGTGACAAGAAATCAAGCTGTTGGAAGGTGAGTATCGAACAAGGGAAGGGGGCATTTAAAGCACCACTATAGCAGGGCAATAAAGAAACAAAAACGCTGCAGTGGTGCTTTAATAACCTTGGTCGCTCTTCTCTGGACCCGCTCTAGTTCAGCTATGTCTTATACACCGGAGACCAGAATTGTTCACAGTATATAAGTGTGGTCGCACTAGTGACCTGAATAGAGGTAACATTATGTTCTCATGAACATCTATGACTATTTTAATGCATCCCATTATGTATTAGACTTTAAAGCAGTTTCCTGACACTGGTAACTAAGTGTGAATTTGTTGTCCACCCATACACCCAAGTCTTTCTGTGCCAGTTTTACCTAGCATTTTACAATTTAGTACAGAATTATTTCCTCTGCCCAAGTGCATGACCTTACTTTTATGTACATTAAGCTTCAATTGCCATTTCTCAGCCCAAGTCTCCAGCTTACATTAATTCTTACATTTTCTTCCTCTGTGTTGAGGACTCTGCAGAGTTTATTATGACCTGCAACAATTGAAATTCTATCCTGTATGCCCCCTACAAAGTCATTAAAAATATGTTAAAAAGAAGAGGGTCCAATTCTGACCCCTGTGCTACCCAACTGTTAACTGTGACCCAGCCCTGTAAGTCGAAACAAGAGGGGGGGGGGGACAAGAGGCGCAATAGTGCCCTTATCACTAGACACTAATTCTGAAGTGGTGAGAAAAGAAGGGCCACTCACCTATACCAGTTGTGATACCCACAACTGGTTAGTAGACCTGGTAGGATAGATATCCTGATGGCTGCTGCTGGACTTCCACCGGTCTCCACTCGTGGAGACGAAATCAGATGCTTTGGGGGAAAGGAAGGTGTGCCACAGTCCGCGCTGCCAAAGTGCTGCCAAAGTGTTCCGCATATGCAGCCAAAACCAAATCCAACACAGTACTGTGTTGGATTTGGTTTTGGCTGCATATGCGGAACACTTTGGCAGCGCGGACTGTGGCACACCTTCCTTTCCCCAAAGCACCAGCCCTGTAAGTGGCACATCACTGAAATCAGGGTCTCTTTCCCAACATCATGCTGCTCTCGGAGAAACCTGGTGACAGATTCTTTTTAAAAACCAAAAGTTAAGACTTTATTCATCCCAAAAATATACCATGGAAAAAATGAACCTCGTGTATCAAAAATCAACAGGCTCCTACCTGCCTACATTGCTATAGAGAATGCTCCGTGTTGTAGGCTGCAGTAGTGATAAATGTGCTCACCTTTGAAGACTAAACTGGATCATTCATTAGAAGAGGAGGAGAGATTTTCTGTGACATTTTTTAAGCTTTACCTCGATCCATAGCGGTCTTTGTGTGCCGCAGCCTGCGCCCGCTATCTCGCCCGCCTTTCCTTTTTTATTATTATTTTGGGGGTGCTCTTAAACTTCTCGTGTTCCTTTCACTCCGCTCTAAGTTTTGTCTGCGCGGCTTTTCATGTTACTATATTTGAAGTCGTGTATCTCTACACAAAGGACCTGAGCCTTAGTTCAGATGTGCAAGTTACAGGAAAGCAAACTTTAGATTTTATTTAGCCTTTTATAAATATAAGGTTACAGGAGAATCTGTACCATCCATACTGAGCGTACCGTAACACTACAGAGATGAACACTCTGCAGCCCAATCCTTTTATGTAACAAGGGGTTAAACATTCTGACTCCTATCTTAACCCTTTAGTGTCAATTTCTTTTTGGTTTCCACCGTACAAAAGCCTAAAAGAGACCTTTCACCGAATTCTCTTGTTGATCTGGACAGACATTGTAAATATGTGATATAAAAATGATTTTATTGAAACGGAAAAACACAGCCCACTAAGTGACACATGACTGTAATCAGAGTCTCCGTCCCTACATCAGACTTCTCTACCATTACACAGCGAAAACCTGGTGTCAGAATGATCAATTTAATATAAAGCTATCAGATTTACAAACCTAAATATTTTGATTTAAAAGGAATCTGTCAGCTTGTTTTTGCCATCTCATCTGAGGACAGCTTCCTGGTGTAGGCAAAGAGATTCTGAATCCAGTGATGTGTCACTTAGATTACTGGGTGCAGCGGCTCTGACACAATCAGAGGTTTTAGATTGAGGAATGCAGCAGAGCTGAGAGCTGCCCCCGCCCACCCCAGGCTCTCTACTGACATTGGATATTGACAGTGATCTGCCAATCCGAGGAGGGGGAGTGTCAGACTACCATTTAGGAGACAGTGTAGTCCAGCAATGATAAGATCCTGTTGCTTAGACAAACATTGCAGGAAAACAGCAGCACGGACCAAGACAACAGAGGCATTCCTAATTTCTCTGTATTAAACCTTACAGCATGCTGCATTTAGATTACATAGAAAAAGTCTGCTGACAGATTCTCTCTATATTACCCATTTAGTGCAGGTTATTTTATTATGTATTTCTCATTCACAGGGGTGGACATACCATTGATGCTACCTGTGCAGCCGCAGGGTGCCCAAGAAGTAGGGGGGCCCATTTTCACCTTCAAAGGTGCAAGCAGCTACAAAAGCAGTAAAAAAAAAATGAATGAGAGACATAAAGATTGGATTATGATGAAATATTGGACTGCAAAAGGCCCATTCCCTGTTGTTGCAGAGGGGTGTCTCTTCTGGCTGTTTGTGCCTGTGCTCATTCAGGACATTTGTGGTATATCTGCAGGATCTGAATACATATACAGTAGATGGGGGTCCCACCAATGGTACCTGCAGATTTCTCCAGTACGGAGATGTGACACATGCCCATGTTAGTGGTGAGATGGTCAGAATTCCCATTCATTTCCATGATATGTCTGCCGCCTCTCCAGTGAGGGCATTGTGTGCTGGGGCCCCTTGTAGAGAGCATTGAGGGTCTTATTGGTGGGACATAATTCTGCGATACATTTATGGCTTACATTGAAGATAATACCATAAATATACAAGCTTGGAATACCCCTTTAAGCATCCCATAGTGCTGACTCCAGATAGGCAGATTTCATTTTTATTTAAAGGGGCTTGATGGCATTAGAAAAAGACTATTCTTTTTCCTAGAAACGGCTTTTCACCTGTTTGTTACTCTAATCCCACATACAACGTCTGCACAGGTGTAACCTAGATTTGGATGAAGCAGACTTATTTTTCTACTACTTTAGCGCTAATGTTTTCTTTGAAGGAGCTTCATAAAGCAGAGCTGAGAGTCCTATAAAGTCTATTCCGGGAAACCTGTTCCAATGTATCACCTCCTGGAGAGACCTGCTCCAATGTATCACCTCCTGGAGAGACCTGCTCCAATGTATCACCTCCTGGAGAGACCTGCTCCAATGTATCACCTCCTGGAGAGACCTGCTCCAATGTATCACCTCCTGGAGAGACCTGTTCCAATGTATCACCTCCTGGAGAGACCTGCTCCAATGTATCACCTCCTGGAGAGACCTGCTCCAATGTATCACCTCCCGGAGAGACCTTCTCCAGTGTATCACCTCCCGGAGAGACCTGCTCCAGTGTATCACCTCCCGGAGAGACCTGCTCCAATGTATCAGCTCCTGGAGAGACCTGCTCCAATGTATCACCTCCTGGAGAGACCTGCTCCAATGTATCACCTCCTGGAGAGACCTGCTCCAATGTATCACCTCCTGGAGAGACCTTCTCCAATGTATCACCTCCTGGAGAGACCTGCTCCAATGTATCACCTCCTGGAGAGACCTGCTCCAATGTATCACCTCCTGGAGAGACCTGCTCCAATGTATCACCTCCTGGAGAGACCTGCTCCAATGTATCACCTCCTGGAGAGACCTTCTCCAATGTATCACCTCCTGGAGAGACCTTCTCCAATGTATCACCTCCTGGAGAGACCTTCTCCAATGTATCACCTCCTGGAGAGACCTTCTCCAATGTATCACCTCTGGAGAGACCTTCTCCAATGTATCACCTCCTGGAGAGACCTTCTCCAATGTATCACCTCCTGGAGAGACCTGCTCCAATGTATCACCTCCTGGAGAGACCTGCTCCAATGTATCACCTCCTGGAGAGACCTGCTCCAATGTATCACCTCCTGGAGAGACCTGCTCCAATGTATCACCTCCTGGAGAGACCTGCTCCAATGTATCACCTCCTGGAGAGACCTGCTCCAATGTATCACCTCCTGGAGAGACCTGCTCCAATGTATCACCTCCTGGAGAGACCTGCTCCAATGTATCACCTTTTGGAGAGACCTTCTCCAATGTATCACCTCCTGGAGAGACCTTCTCCAATGTATCACCTCCTGGAGAGACCTTCTCCAATGTATCACCTCCTGGAGAGACCTTCTCCAATGTATCACCTCCTGGAGAGACCTTCTCCAATGTATCACCTCCTGGAGAGACCTTCTCCAATGTATCACCTCCTGGAGAGACCTTCTCCAATGTATCACCTCCTGGAGAGACCTTCTCCAATGTATCACCTCCTGGAGAGACCTTCTCCAATGTATCACCTCCTGGAGAGACCTGCTCCAATGTATCACCTCCTGGAGAGACCTGCTCCAATGTATCACCTCCTGGAGAGACCTGCCCTCCAATCCTGACCACAGGTTCAGTTATATCATATATTATGCCTACTAGTTGGGAACCCCACCCCCCTCCCCAGGAAACCACTGTTCAATGCAATATTTGTGTCTAAAAGTCAATTAATTGCATCAAGAAATAAAGTTCTGACCTCATAAGTGCCGTTATTATATGGACCTTAACATTTCATGAGTGTAACAGCGATCCAGTAATCCTCCTTTATGTCTCTTTAACCCCTTAGTGACTGCCTTACGTATATATATGGCGGCTGCCACTAGGGGAAGTTTGATGTGAGCTCCTGCACGAAGCTCACATCAAAGCTCCGACATCTCAGCTGTTCTCAGCAGCTGAGATGTGGGAGTAACAGCTCCAATCGGTCCCGCCGCCTATCGGCACTGTTTAACCCCTTAGATCCCGCCATCAATCTCTGAGAGCGGGATCTAAGGGAGCAGGAGCGTGCAGCGCGCGCTTACCCGGCTCCAGGGGAGACCTCGCGATAGTGCTGACGTGACAGGCCGGGGTCCTGGCTTGACCCTGGAACCTGTCACGGAGCACTTCCGGGTTGTGGTTGGCAGGGGCTGCCAACCACAACAGGTCCGTAATTCTGACAGATGCAGATGAGCTGCAGCTCATCTGTATGTGTCAGAAGCGATCGGACTGTGCAGCTGCATGCCTCTCACAGGGGCTGTGTAAAAGTAAGAATCAATAAGCAAATAAAGTTTTTACAAAGTTGAAAAAAAAACAAAAACATAAGTTCAAATCACCCCCCTTTTCTCCCATCCACAATAAAAGTATTAAAAAAAAAAAAATACACATATTTGGTATCGCCGCGTTCAGAATCGCCCGATCTATCAATATAAGGAATTAAATAATGAGAGCTGTAAACTGGGTAGCGCAAAAAAAGGTGCAAACGCCAAAATTACGTTTTTTTCGTCGCTGCAACAATGCTAAAAAATGCAATAACGGGCGATCAAAACAGCGCATCCACCCAAGTGTGGTATCATTAAAAATGTAAGCTCAAGACACAAAAAATAAGCCATCACCCAGCCCCAGATCCTGAAAAATGAGGACGCTACGGGTCTCAGAACATGGCGCAAAAAGTACAATGTTTTTTTTTTTTCATGATTTTGAATTTCTTTCCACCACCTAAATACCAGTAAAGGTATACATGTTTGGTATCTACAAACTCGTACTGACCCAAGGCATCACACGGCATCACACGGTCACGTCGGTTTTACCATACAGTGAACACGGCGACTACAAAACCCAAAAAACAAACGTGTAATTGCACTTCTTTTGCAATTTCACTGCACTTGAAATTTTTTTTGCAATTTCCCTGTACATTATATGGTAAAACAAATTATTGCATCTGAAAGTACAACTCGTCCCGCAAAAACAAGCCGTTATATGTCTATATTGACGGAAAAATAAAAAAGTTATGGCTCTTGGAAGCCGAGGAGCGAAAAAAACGAAAATGAAAAATGACAAAATTCTTCGTCACTAAAGGGGTAAATGGGAGATTCAGGAGGATTTGCTGTAGTTTGGCTTTAGTCACTGGGTGAGACAATGTTTAGTGCAGATTGCTTATTATTCATAAGGTAATTCCATGTAGAATGCTTCAAGGCATTATCTGGGACTTCCATATTGATGATCCCATCCATAGTTGATCAGATGGCTCCTTGTTCTTGGCACCTCCATTGGTCAGCTGTTTGAAGGTGCCATTCATGGGTGAACATATCATTTGTACAACCTGGGCAGCTGTACAGGGACCCAAGAGGTAGGGGCCACATCTGGTGGAATTGTGTATTATGATGACTTGTTGAACTGTAAAGGGCCCTATATTGTTGTTACACAGGGGCCTCTTGTGTCTGTGTCCGTTCCTGTTGCTTCAGTACTCTGCTGATCATAGCACCCTCTCCATGGTTTGCTCGGCTCAGCTCTGTCCTGTATGATAACGCAGTTCAGCTCCATTCCTGTGGATGTGACACCTGTACTGGGCTGTGATGCCAGGAATAGCTGCTACTAACAGTCTAGATCTGTGCCCAGTAAGTTATGAAGAGGCCGCGGTGCTGTGTAGATCAATACAATCCTTCTAACAGCCGGTTGGCAGGGGTGCGGAGAGTCGTGCCCCCACCGATCTGATATTGATGGCCTGTCCTAATAATAAAAGAAAAAGGGGGAAGGGGAACAAGAGGCGCAATAGTGCCTTATCACTTAGACACTGACAATCAGGTGGTATAACGGAACCACTCACCTATTTCAGTTGTGCGACCCACAACTGGTATGCAGACATGTAGTGTTTTATCCGGATGGCTGCTGCTGGACTCCCACCGACCACTTGCACGTGGAATCACACAGTAAAAATGGGAAAGGAAACGGTGTTCACCAGTATTCCTGGTATACCTGGTATCCCTGAGGAAGACGCCAGGAAAAGCGTTGAAACGCGTTGGATGCAATAAAAGGTTTTGATCATATCACATCTGATCGTGAGTTTCTTCCCTGGAATAAGTGGATCCTGGCAGCGCGGACTGGTGAACACCGTTTCCTTTCCCATTTTTACTGTGTCCTAATAATAGTCCTCATGGATTAACCCATTAAGAACAATCCTTTTCCAAAGCTTCATTATTACATAAGTAGCACTCAGGAGCAGACACTAAACATTGTAGGGTTCTGCGGTGTCCTGCTCTTTACATTGTTTACATCTAGTCGCCGCTACTATCGGCTCTTCACTAGAGATGAGCGGACCGGTGGAAGTTCTGTTGGTGATGCCGGTCTTTTTTCTTGCATACTGTTTGGGACTCGAACTTGACCCGAACCTCATTAGAAGTCACTGATTGGCAGTTTGGCTTGCCACCCACATACAGCCAGCCATAAACAAAATACTTCCGGCCAGGGGCAGAAACACACTACATCAAAAAACTGCCCTTTAAATCCCAGTGTGAACCGATCAAACATTGCACATGGCTCACACTGGGCTGAGCACCAACTGTACCCGACCACAGCAACGTGCGCTCCAGTGATCTGGTAACATAGAGTACCCGAACTATGAACAGGTTTGCTCATCTCTACTCTTCATTAGCCCTTCCTGCTGTCGCCCCCCCCCTCCCAAATCTCATATTGAGGGGTGTCGCAGGATAGGTCATCAGTATGTCAGCTCTGTTCAAACCCCATTAATCTTGAAAGAAGGACTCCCAGTTTAAGAACCAGGACAGCCATACATCAGACCCAAGAGAGGTCCCATGATACCAGCTCCATACCTTAGTGTAAATTGGCCAGGTTCAATCTTTTCATAACCTCTTTACAGTTTGTGGGTCTCCTCGCTGGTTGGTGGGACCCCAGAAATCAGCGAATATTACTAAACAGCCTGCGATCATAAAGAGCATTGCCTACTCTGCTGAAGTCATCCCGATCAGGGAGAAGCTATGAATGACCCTAATATTTTCGGGTGTCTTCTAAGTGGTGGGTGCACGGACCCTCTCAATACGAAGTGAAGACTCTGATGAGATGAAAGCCATTTTTATGCATACACCGTGAGACTTTTCAGGGTTGTTAAACAGAAGATGTGAAGCAGAGCATGTCTTACATGGATGCACTAATGTTTTATTCAGCAGCCTCACACAACTTTTATAGCTCTTTATAAATAACTTTAGTTTTGTAAAATATTCTCTGAAAAGTGGCTTTTTTATGAGAAGTGTAATTTTGCAGAGCTGAGGGCAGCCGAGCAGTTTGTCATTTCCGCCTCCTCGATGCTATTACTCAGTAGGAGATGGATATTTTCTTTAGAGTTGTTAAACATTCACAATTTAGCCTTGAAGTATGTTTTATTTGTGAAAACAATATGAAATAATAGTACATAATGTTGGTCACTCTGTTCTTTAAACTTCAAAGCGCTATTACTGTATGTCTGGTTCCAGCCGTCAGCCGTGCGCTCCAGGGCTAATTGCAAAGTACAACTTCAGGCCGGGGCTTTTTTTTTTATATTTCTACTTGCTTTTTCTTGTAAATTTTACACCGTTCTTCTATATAAAAATGAAAAACCTTTAGTAAATGAGTTTTATTTCCTGGTTATTTAAGAAAACAATGCAGGTCTGTATGATGAGACAACAATAAAGAGTTTGCGGGCCCGATTAAGAGCAGGGCTGTGTAGTCGTGGAGTCACGGAGTCCCAGAGTCTGTGTCCATTTAGGGTGGAGTCCGAGTCGGATTCAGGGAAATTGAGGAGTCTGCATCAGGTGTTTGACTTACTGACTTCACAGCCCTGGTTGTGGAGTCGGAGTTGTGGAAGTCAGATTCAGGGAAAATGGAGAATCTTAGCCAGAGTCGGATGTTTGGCTTACCGAATTCACAGCCCTGGTTGTGGAGTCGGAGTGTCGGATGTTTGGCTTACCGAATTCACAGCCCTGGTTGTGGAGTCGGAGTGTCGGATGTTTGGCTTACCGAATTCACAGCCCTGGTTGTGGAGTCGGAGTGTCGGATGTTTGGCTTACCGAATTCACAGCCCTGGTTGTGGAGTCGGAGTGTCGGATGTTTGGCTTACCGAATTCACAGCCCTGGTTGTGGAGTCGGAGTGCCGGATGTTTGGCTTACCGAATTCACAGCCCTGGTTAAGGCCATCTCCAGAGATGTTGCTCCAGTTGTAGTATGGTTATTCCACTATTGTGAATGTTCATGGGTTAGACTGGCAGTCTTAGCCCCGTCCCAGCCATGCACATCCCACTTTGGCAAAGCTGGTTGGGACTAGCATAAAAAATACCAAAATTCACACCTGTGACTTGGCGGAAACAACTTCAGGAGTAGCCCTAGCCATAGCCGTGTTTCTAGACTTTCCATACCGGTGGCAGCAGACAGGCAGTGTTCTTAATTCTAGAAACAAATATTTTGCATAGAATATCTCATGCTGAAACCTAGTGCCCACCAATTGGATGTTTCCACCATCATAAGTATGCCATCCTATAAACACCATGATTGATCGTCTGAGAATCATCATTGCAGAGATTATTGTAAGAATTTATATATTGTGTCCCAAGATTTTTATTATTATTTTAAGCTTTTATAATAGGGAGACAAAACCAATATATTTATTATGACTTGTTGAGTATGACCCTTCGTTAAAGCAGATTGTTAAGCCTATATTGACAGCACGTGCGACGTATTTGTACTTTTCAAGATCCGGCATTGAACACTGTCTGTATCACCAGGATGAACAGTTTGACGGCTTTGTGATAGAAGTTTGGAGTCAGCTGGGTGGACAGAAGAGGCAGTAAGTATTTTTCTCTCTGCAATTTCCTACATAGCAGTAGAACTAATTACTGTGAACTTTCATTTGTCCTTAAAGGTGTTTTTGATGTACAACCCCTTCGCAATCATTATATTTCACCATGTAAAGTGAGAACAGCCTATACTCACCTCCCGGTGTTGGCGCGGTTCCAGTGAGATCAGTCCTGGGGCTGGCGTGACATTATTTCTTGTGAGCCCTGCAGCTGCAGGTGCAGACAGGCCCCTTCTATTATGTTTCCTTCACTCAAACCTAACATGTAGCAGACGTCAGAGAGGCAGCAGTTCTGTCTTCCTTCAGATGTCAATGAAATCTCTCATTAGCAGCTTGTGATTGTCTGCAGGGCTGAACTGACATAATAACAATGACATGTGAGAGCCGGGAGACCAGGCGCTGAACAGAGCCAACACTGAAGGTGAGTATAGGCTGCTCTTCTGTTACATGGCAGCATATAGTGGTTAAGCAGCGGTTGTCTGGGTATGGATAACCCCTTTAAGGTCTCAGATCACCAGAAATATGAGAAACCAGACATCTTATTAAAGGGATTGTTCAAGATAGCATACTCAGTGTAGACCGGTTGAAGCACCACAAGGTGCGATACAGGCTGTTGTCCTGCACACTCCCTGCACCTCTCCCACCAGTCAGCTGTTATTTGCTCCAGCAGGTGCCAAACGCAAACATTTTACTATGTTAAAACTGTGCAGATCCAAACTTTGTTTAGTATGTGGATATTGCACCTTTACTACTCAGCCACTAAACCATGTATGTGAGTGCGGTGCTCTCCTCCATACATTACCCACAGCCGGCCACTGCCGGAGCAGAAATCGGCTGCCGATACCCGGCACCCCCGCCAATCTAATATAAATGACTCCCGATATACAAGGGATAGGTCATCAATGATGGTCACTGACAAGGGTGATAAATACAAATCCATCACATTTACCAAGTAGGAGAAGATAAATTGTTTTGCAAATTAAAGCTTACAGTGCACTAAGTGCAAGAATCTAAACTGACCTCCCTCCATCTGTGGCGTACTGATCCTGTCGGCTCTTCTTCGCCGGTATTAGCGGTTTTCTTTGAGCACTGACTGGAAAGCTTATAACTTTCATTAGTTTTAAAGGAGACGTAATGCACAGTACACACAGGCGGCTATTTATATTCATTCTTCGAGTGGCCACGACCCTTCTAATGTCGGAAATTTGCAAGAATTATAAAACACTTTTAAGTTAAATAAATTTTTACAAATCCTGTAATAATAAAGAAAATGTAAAAAGGTTTTGTCCAGGATTGCAAATATAAATCTACAAGCATGCAACTCCACCTGACCCTGAATTCACGGTCCAATTACAGACTGTGATTTTGCAACTAGCTATGGATCTCCTTAGCAAAACTCCACAGCCTCATTGTCCAGTTTGTCTCCCATGCCTGGGAGACTTGTGACAAGTCTGAGCCCAGAGTCTCTTTGGCTTGAAAGACTCTGGATTAAACTCTGTTAATTTATTTTGGCACATTATGGGTTAACGTTAGTTCTGCTAGCAAGCCCTGTGGTCTTTTCAGGTGCGACACTCCCATCTCCTTTAAATAGTCGCATGACCCATCACCTAGTGCTGGTTATTGAATTCCATTCATTACAAGCCGCCCTGGTGGAAGGAGCTCTTAGGGCCACTTTACACACACCAACTTATCTGTCCAACTTCTAACCAACTTGCTGGTTGCAGTGAAATCATGGACACATTGTTCTATTTTGTGGCTATGTACAAATGTAACAATGTGTCCATGATTTCACTGCAACCAGCAAGTTGGTCAGAAGTTGGACAGATAAGTTGGTGTGTGTAAAGTGGCCCTTAGTGAACTGAGCGGTCCATAGCCTTCTGCTGGCTAGGAGTTTGGCTGCAGCCGTGAAGATGCTTTTATCCTTTGGTGTTTTCCCCGTCTGTCTTTTATTCCCTTCATGTTGTATTAGTGCAGTGGTGGGACTAGTGCTCCCAGCAGCCAGCTCCCTAGTGAGGGATAAGAGCAGAGACTGGGTATCCTGCTCCGTGATGGGGTAAAAAAAAAACATAGGGATGCCAAGGAGATCGGGTACACCTGCAGGTGAGTTCAGGAGGTGTCCCTGCCCCTGTTCTCTACCGACAGGGCCCATCGTTGTTATTGTGTTACCTTCTGTGTCGTGTTGTGCATCTTACAACTATTGCTCCGTGCGCCACTGTCACACGTATTTGTGGACACGCACTAGTCCGTATGTGACAGTCATAGGTATATATGAGACTGAGGGACCAGGTCCAAGCCCCGCGTCGGTCTGAATTGGGCTCTGTTTATGTGAATTGGTTTGAACTGTAAATCCAGGTGCCCATAGACAGGAACCCCAGTGTTACTCTGGAAAAGTCCCCTTTCTCCTAATCCTCGCAGACCCCTATAAGGTTTTATGTTGCAGCCTTCATCATTGCTGATTTGTTCTGTGGCGGAATAGATCGGTGCAGATACTGATACCCCGGACATATCAGCGGCTCCTTCATAATTGCTTGGTCCATAGCACGAGCGTCCTGTGATTGCTGCGACCGTTAGCTCCAGTGCAGTTGGGTGGTCTGCGGGTTTTCTGTATTCTACTTGTATGTCTGGAAATGATAGTAATAATGTCAGGATTGCTTCATGCCAAACAACTATCCTCTGCTGATATTCCTTATTGTGATCTCTGTACAGAATTCTGGGTAATGATCTATAGATCTGTGATCTGAGCGATCAGTAATCTGACATCGCCATTGTGCCGTCTCTGGAGCGTGCACTCCTCTACCTCACTAGTTCCCAATGTTTAATTAGTATAATATTATTATTATTATTATTATTATTATTATTTATTTATTTATATAGCACCATTAGGTTCCATGGCGCTTTACATGAGGATAGGGGAGACAAGCACAATTACAATAACTCTAGACAATCAGGACATACAGGTACAGGAGGGGAGGGGACCCTGTCCACAAGGGCTCACAGTCTACAATTAGTTGATTGCTAATCTATTTTTTGTTTACATTGTATTAATATTTTTATTATTCTTTACTATTTGTGCATTTTCGGAGTTTCTCAGCTGTAAAAGCCTCTCACTATTTCCCCTTCTGAATCAGGATTGTATATATCAGAGTAGCTAAAGCAGGTAGAACATCTTCATCCACATTGTGTCTTGTTTTATCCTTTATTAGTATTTGAGGTGAAGACTTTCTATTGATGCCATTGTCAGACCCCATTGTCAGACCACATGGATTGTGTCTCATTCCTCAATTTCTTCAATTCCAGTCTTTTCATACTTGTGCAAAATACAAGGTGACAATTATTCTTCACAATATCCTTCAGCTTTGTTGACAGCGTTTCTGTAAACCTGTGTGTCTCCATGGCAACAGACTACAAACAATCCCTGTGTAGTCTGATGGTACAACACTCTCATCTTCATATGAACTTTTCTTTTTGGCACCAAAAATTGGGACAAATGGAAGGGATATGGATTGAGGTTCAGATTATGTTGATGGTGTCACGTGTAGATTGCTCTGCAGTCTCTGTGACTAGTTGACTGGGAGTAAATTTCCTTTTCTACTTTATGGGTTAATCTGTTGCTTTGGCTCTGCAGTATGAGCTGCTGTTACTGTGTGTTTTAGGAGATGTATTTGACCCCCCCCCCCCCCCCCAGCCTTTAAGTAGCTCCATGACCCTTCACCTGATGTTGCTGGTAGAGTTCATTCACTGCACGACTGTGAGCTGTATGTATGCTGTTGCTGTTCATGCTGAAGATATCCTGTAGCTTTGCCGGAGATTGCGATCCAGTTGCTGTTTTTATCTCAGTCTGTATACTCTGTCTTCCTCCCTGGCCCTGAAGATGTGGTATAATCAGACCATGTCCCTGTATGGTCAGACACATCTATTACACAGTACATAGCAGGAACACATATATAAGATTATCTCCGCACAGGAGATGTGGTATGAGCACACCATGTCCCTGTATGGTCAGACACATCCATTACACAGTACATAGCAGGGACACATATATAATATCTCGGCACAGGAACATTTTTTTAAACGCATCCAATTGTGGAAATTATTATTATTCCAAGATCTATTGATTAAAATGTACCTTAAAATTAACTTTGTTCATGTTAATATGAGAGATTGCTCTTTAATGGGCTCTAAACACTGATAACTGTGTATTACATTGAAAATGGTCATCAGGAAAGAGAACTCTTCCATATTTTGCATCTTACCTCAATGTAAGGAGTAAGTTGTGCTTCAGTTCGGACTAGTTGCTGTTTGGGGATTGAGTGTGGAGAGCTCCTGTCATTTGCTCATCTACATATCCATATGTCGGAGTCTCGTGGCGGCGGTGTGCGGCACAGGTACATTCAGGGTGAGGAGCATAGTAAATCTTCAGTACTTTGATAGTTACTAGCACTTGTCACTGAAGCAGAGCTTGGTTTATGGCTCCGGAGCCCCGATTGTGCCTTAGTGAAATATGGCCAGTATAAATTACAACATTGTATGCAGGCATTACTCACTGACCAATAACCAGAGCAGGACTATAGCATGATGCCCTCCCTGCCATGGATTGATATTCTCATGTCTGATGCAGGAATCGGGACGCCTTAGGGTGGTTATTCAGTGAAGTAAAACTTACAGTAGCATAACCTGAGGTCCAGAAATATCTGTACTACGCCATTCCTGGATGGTTGTATGTGCTCATTGCTGGTCACCGCTGTGTCTCCCGCACCGCACAGTAGGCCGGGACTGCATGTGAAACTCGAGGGCGCCCGCACAATAGCCCAGCATTTTTCATGTAAACGCCAAATAAATGGTTTTTTTACTTTAGTTTTTTTGCAGTTTCATTTCTAAATTTCTTGACTTTTTTTTCTTTTTTGGGGGTAAAATGCTGTCACCAGATGTTGGCTACTAATTTAGCCAACTTAAAAAAGATCCAGCACGCTAAGTAGGGCTGTGGAGTTGGTGTCGGTGTCCATTTTGGTTGGAGTCTGAGTTGGATTCAGGGAAATAGAGGAATCTGGGTCGAATATTTGGCTTACTGAGTTCACAGCCCTGGTTGTAGAGTCAGAGTCATGGAGTCAGTCGGTGTCCATTTTGGTGGAGTTGGAGTCGTAGTTGGATCTTTGGCTTACTGACTCCACAACCCCGGAGCCAAGCGGACTGTCACGGTGTAGGGAATAATGATAAGGGAATGGCAATTTCGGGCAGGATGACCCTAGTCTAGGAACCCTGAGTGGCCCTGATCCCGAAGGTATCTCTGAAGGTGAGAAGGTTCGGACCTCCAGCCTCTCCCTAACCTCCTCCACCAGCCCTGCACTATTCCCCCCCTCACCTCCCTCCACTGAACTGGGATACAGTAACTCCAAAGGAAAGGACTTCAGCCACACAAACACCCAGGTCAGCACAGCATGGCTTCCAGGCATAGAGTGATACTCTATCAGCAGCACCACCTGGTGGAAGAAGAGGTTACTTAAAGGCTAAGGGGAGGGAAGTTCAGGTGAGTCACACATTAACCCTCAACCAGCAGTTGAACCTAATAGTGAATGCAGTTCTGGAGCACAACACAGGAGTCCAGGACCTTCACAACTATCAACCATGCAGCTCTTAAAGACAAACACATACACAGCAGCATCCAGCAATGTCAGCGCCATCTAAGTGCGTGACACGGACATTAGTACCGGGGTGGTCTTCACTGGATCCGCAGGGTGTTGACAGCGGAGTATGCCTCTGTTTATAATGTTGAAAACATTCATGTCTAGTAAAAAATGTATTGAACTATTGGACAACCCCTTTAACAGAATGTCTGAATCTGTTGTAAATGATAGTGTAAATCTATCTATGCCCGTTATAGCAGGTGTAAATTTCATTTTCTGGACAATAGAAAGGCAAAAAATATTTTTTATATTAGTAAAAAAACCTGAGGTCTATGACATTTCATCGATTTGTCTCATTTGACTCCAACATACTATGAATCAAGACCATTGTATGACGTGTAGGTCTGAGTTACTTCTCTCCAATTTGTGAAGGAAGGCGTCTCAATGACATATACCATGAAATAAAAAAAAGGTATTTTCTTAGTAATTGCATGTACGGGTCTATTCTAATGAATCCCTGGTGGATTGTGATGTACACCAGTCATAAGGAAGGAGATGTCTTATCAGCACATTCTCTTGACAGTGTTACTGTCGGGTAGTTACAGGCCCTTGTGTGGAAGCCTATTTCTGTCTAGTTCTTTAATTACTGTATTTCAAGCTATATTTGGCTGGGGCAGAGGTGTAACTTTTGGGCCACAGTGCCTTGCCATCTTGCATTACTAATCCTGGTGTCTTTACCTCTGGGACCTCCTTACACACGTGATCTCTGAGCTGCTTCTTGTGTGACTCATAGTTACACCCCTGAGCACTTCATGGCCATCCAGCATCATCCTAGATTCTGTATTAAAATCACAGGAATTGGCATCTTAATTTCCTTCCGGATAAATATTTCTGACCCAGTTGCTTGCAAATGATCAAATTGGTACCTCCAATAGGTGGCTCTATTTGGTACCGCAGACCATGTTCTCTTCCTCCTTGAAGAAGCTATTTGCACACTTTCCTCAGAGATCATTGCCTGGTTCTAAATGTCAAAGGTCTCTCACCCAACCAACCAGCAGGGCCGTGGAGTTGAAGTCGGTGTCCATCTTGAGGGGAGTCGGATACAGGGAAATTGAAGAGTTGGAGACGGAGTCGGATGTTTCGCTCACTGACATCACAGCCATGGTTGTGGAATGAAGGTCATGGAGTCGTTGTCCATTTTGGTGGAGTTGGAGGTGGATTCAGGAAAATTGAACAGTTGTAGTAAAGGCCCCGTTACACACTGCAATGTTAAAACTATATCACTAACGATTTCATTGGCTGGGCGGTCGTTAGGACATTGTTTTGACATCGTTGGTGAGATGTCACACGTGTAGATATCGTGGACGACGCACCAACGATGTAGATATCAACCCAGCGATCGATACTTGTTCACTGATGTCAATAGGCGAAGTCTTGAGCGACATCGTTATGGCGGTGTCACACACAACGATGCAGCAGGTCGGCTGATCGAGGATCGTCTGATTACAGAACATGTTCTTAAATCTGTGATCAATGATCCAACGATTTATTGTAGTCGTATCTCTGTCTTACACGCAACGACGTCCTAATGATGTCGCTCCAACGACTCCAAACCCGTGACGTTTCAGCGATATTGTTAACGATCTTGTACAGTGTAACGAGGCCTTAAGACTTTTGACTTACTGACTCCACAGCCCTGTCGGCCATTGTACTGATTTGCATTGAAAAGGGGCAAAAAACTCGAGACGGCTGCTTTTAAATGGAAGCTTTTTGCATGTCGGAATGTTTTTTAAACCTTTCATATGTCCTTTTCCCTTATTTGATACAAGCTCCAGAGATGAAGTTGTATCATTGCAGACAGTGTTATTCAGCCAACATCTGCCTCTAAGGCTGGTTTCACATTAGCGTTCGGAACGCAAGCATTCAGAACGCAACCAAACACATGCGCACTGCATTCCTATGTTTAACATGGGAACGCATGGTACCTGCGTTTGGTTGTGTTCGGATGCGCATAATTTGTGCGCCCTCCGAACGCAACATGTTGCATTTTTTGTGCGTTCGCGGGCGCTTGTTTAATCAGCAAGCGATCGCAAGCGCACAAAAAGTGCATTGAAGTCAATATATCCACAGTGTCCTCTGCATGACAGCGCAGGAGAACGCTGCGGATCACATTGAAATTTCTCCTGGTGGCCGCCGCAAATCTCCCGGGAGATCAGTGGCGGTCACCGGGAGATCAGCTGGAGCACGGGCGCCGCTAATCTCCTGCGGTGTCGGCACGGGAGATTTGAAGAAACAGCTGTCAGAGCTGTACCTCGCTTCTGAGCATGCTCAGTACAGCAAAATGGATCCGTTTTACAGATCTGTTTTTTTCACGGATCTGTCTCCATAGAAGCCCATGTTATTTGTTACCGCGACGGATCTGTTTGTCTGTTTGTGTTTGTTTTTTTTAAAAGGGAGCACAAAAACAGAGCGTCTCCAATTCTGGGTACATGAAAAAAAGCGGGAAAACAGCGGATCAGTGACAAAAATGAACAAACAAATTTGGGCCCTGTAGGCCCCAAACCCGTGGGCCCCTAGGGATACATGGGAGGGCCCAAAAATGGATCCGGCCCATCTGTTTCAAAATGGAGAGACACAGATCCCCAAAAACGCAGTGTTTTAAGGGGGCCTAACAGCAGCGAGTGGAGTGAGCTCTGCTACCCCCTGTTAACCTTTAAATGCCCGTGTCAGTCTTGAAAGCAGCATTTTAAATTACATTGTTGGGGCAATGGCGCCATTTCACCCACCCCGGGGCGGACATATAATTTGGGGTTTCCCGAAAAGCCCCACCCAAGGGGGTTTAAAAAGGGGCCAAATTTTTACCTCCAAAAATAGAATTGTGCATTTTGCTGAGCTTTT
>JARQOC010002057.1:0-27500 GCA_033576535.1 Allobates femoralis
TCTTTCCTTATAATGGCAGCAGGCCGTAAAAGAGACCCAGTTTGGGAATATTTTAATGAAGCTCCTTCGCCTATCGGTAAGGCAGGCATGCGTGCAAAATGCAAACAATGCAACAAAGAGATGCAAGGCGGTGGCGCGAATGAGGCAACATCATGAGAAGTGCGGTGATGAAGATGACCAAAGAAACACTTCTGAACAGGCAGGATCTTCAAGTTGGTAAACATTTTTATTGAATCCTATTTCTAAAGACTGAACTGTCATGTGTGAGAAAAATTATATTTCTTATTATTACTGCATGTTACTGTCATTTGGTACAGTTATGAAGAAAAACAAATATTCCTTTTGGGGCAGGGGCAGTGATGTGTTGTGTACAATAAGCAGAAATTGTATAATAAACAATAAAATAACAGCAATTTTGAATGTAGGAGGAAAACCGGGCACTGACCTTATATTGCTGCAGTTGAAATTGTGGCACAGAACCAAGTCCAGCATTGCTCAGCCGTAGGACATAGTCATTTTCATCCATAAAGAAAGAAGAAGGCGGCACTCATTGGACCGGTGAAGACAGGTATGTTTATTTCAGTCGCAGTATTACATCAGGTGGAGGGTGCGGGGAGGGAGGTGCAGGGATGACGGAGCCCGTTTCGAGTAGTGCTGAAGAGTAAGCACTACTCGAAACGGGCTCCGTCATCCCTGCACCTCCCTCCCCGCACCCTCCACTTGATGTAATACTGCGACTGGAATAAACATACCTGTCTTCACCGGTCCAATGAGTGCCGCCTTCTTCTTTCTTTATGAATAAAATAACAGCATTGACTTTTTTTGTTTAGGGGAATTCATGGATTCTGGAAACTATCCACCTCCAAGATCACCATCATCCTGTTCTACAGTTTCAGAGTTATCCATCCAGGATAGTGCTTCATTAGCAGCATCATCATCATCAGACACCCACAGCCACATATCACCATCACCCAAAAGGAAGAAAAAACCTTTACCTCCTGGAACCACCATAGATAGGTTTGTGATAAGAACTAGCAGATTAGAAAAAGAGTTGATTGATGAACAAATTGTCCAGTTTATTCATGCAACGAACTCTTCTTTCCGTCTGACTGAGAACCCACATTTCATTAATATGGTTGAGTCACTGAGACCAGGATACAGTCCACCCAGCAGAGCTGATGTTGCAGGGAAACTGCTGGATCAAGTGTATGACAGAGAAATGGAGCGATGTGCAACAGCTCTGGAGGGTAAAATTGTTAACCTAAGTATTGATGGGTGGAGTAATGTCCACAATGATCCTATTGTATGTGCTTGTATAACAACAGAAGAAGGTAAAGTCTTCCTTGCACAAACAACTGATACGTCAGGAAATGCACACACAGCAGAATACTTACAAGAAGTCGCAGTAAAAGCTATAACGACATGTGAACCAAAATTTAAATGTCTAGTACGCAGTTTGGTCACTGACAATGCTGCAAACGTATCCAAGATGAGAAGAGATTTAGAAGAGCAGGGAGGGAATACAAAGCTGCTAATAACATATGGTTGCAGTGCTCATTTGCTGCACCTCTTAGCCAAAGACTTAAGTGTTCCAGAAATAAAGGCTAATGTTGTTGAAATTGCTAAATACTTACGTAATAATTATTTTGCTGCAGCAGCTCTGAAAAGGATGGGTGGAACCAAGCTAACGCTCCCACAAGATGTTAGATGGAACTCTGCGGTGGACTGTTTTGAGCAGTATATCAAAAACTGGCCTATTCTGATGACAGTTTGTGAAGAAAATCGAGATAAAATAGATGGCACTGTCACGGCCAAAATCCTCAACATTGGGCTTAAGAGAAATGTTGAACATATGCTGAGCTTCCTGAAACCCATCTCTCAAGCTTTAAACAAAATACAGAAAAATAGCTGTTTTATTGCGGATGCTGTTGAAATTTGGAAGGAACTGAGTGAACACTTAAAAACAGAACTACACATGGACAGAATTAACTTACAAGCAGTAAAGAAACGAATGGGACAAGCACTGACTCCAGCTAATTTTTTGGCAAATATTGTCAATATCCAATACCAGGGTCAAAACCTAAGTGCTGAGGAAGAGGAGTTAGCTATGACATGGGTATCCAGCAATCATCCATCTTTAATGCCAACTATAATAAACTTCAGAGCTAAGGGGGAACCATTCAAGAAATATATGTTTGCTGAAGATATTTTAAGGAAGGTCACACCAGTAAACTCGTGGAAGTCACTTAAGCGCTTGGATTTAGAGACTGTTCAAGTAATGATTTCACTTTTAACAGCAGTAGCTTCTTCTGCAGGCGTTGAAAGAATATTCTCTTCCTTTGGACTCATTCATTCTAAATTGAGAAATCGGTTGGGACCCAATAAAGCAGGAAAGCTTGTTTTTCTTTTCCAGATTATGAATAGGAACAAAGAAGATGATGATGATGAAGATGACGACAAGTGAGCTACAGAGGACAGCAGGGACAGTAGTATTTAAGTTTTTCATGTGTCGGCTGGGCTGACAGTCTAAGTTTCTTAAAATATATATATATTTTGTTTAGCCAAATTAGTTAACAAACATGGATGTTTGTTTAAGCAAATAACTTATGCTGTAATGCTGTTATTGTTTCATTTGAATAAATCTATTTAAATTGTTATTAAGGTCAGGATTATTTTTCTCCTTCCTAAGTACAACAGAACAGTGGTGTCCAAATATGAATGATTAACCCATTAATCTGGGGAGAAAAAAGTAATATAAAAAGTGATTCTAAAAATCTTCATCTACTTGCATGTTAAAGTAGCAAGAACTAGTTTAGGTAGAAACTTTGATTTAAATCACTGATTTAAATCAAGCCTTAGGCTATGTGCACATCAGTCGTTTTGTGGGCTGTTTTTGAACGTTTTCCGTCGGCGTTTTCCGCTCAGTTTTATGTTAATTTATGTTAATCCTACCCACCGGTAGGATTAACATGCTAGTCAAAGGAGTTTAGAAAACGCTGTGTACATTACAACGTTTTTATTCTGGTAGTTTTCAGTTTATTCAGCGTTTTTCCACCGGTTTTCCAAGATAGAGCAAGTGACTTCTTTTGGTCGTTTTTCCAGCGGTTCCAGCTTACAAGTGCAGCAAAAACTCAGTTTTAAAAACGCTCAGAAAAACAGCCGACAAAACGCTGTATAAACGCTATAAAAAACGAGCAAAAAACGAGCAAAAAACGAGGGACACTGCTGAGCACAGAAAACTCAGTTTCTGCTAATCTACACCGGTTTTTGGACGTTCTGCAGAGATGCACAAACGTCAGATGTGCACATACCCTTACTGACTAGTGATTTAAATCGTGATTTAAATCAGTTAGATTTAAATCAAATCCACCCTGCCCGATGCGTTAGAATCAGGCCACTATCTAGTATAATATATCTATCTATTTATCAAAATTTCTTTCTATCTATCTATCTATCTATCTATCTATCTATCTAAATATAGAAGAAATTAGTGAGCAGCGGTTCTTTGTTTAACATATGCTCAGTGCTTTGCAGTCCTTGGGGTGGCAATCAACCACCAACTCCAGACAAATAATTGCGAAAAAAGGCTGCAGCACACATAATTGAGATGATTTCAGCCTTTATTGGCTTTCTAAGGCATTGGATTAGCGACGTTTCGGTCAAATATTGACCTTCAAGGTCAATATTTGACCGAAACGTCGCTAATCCAATACCTTAGAAAGCCAATAAAGGCTGAAATCATCTCAATTTTGTGTGCTGCAGCCTTTTTTCGCAATTATTTATCTATCTACCTATCTATGTACAGTATCTATCTATCTATCTATCTATCTATCTATCTATCTATCTATCTATCTGTCTGTGTCTGTCAGTCTTTCAGTCTGTCTGTCTTTATGTCTATTGATCTGTCTATCTATCTAGCAGGCTACGTATTGTCAATGTATCAATGCACTACTTTTCTTTAAACATATCTATCATTTTTTTCCACCTTTTTTTGTTTAATTGAAATTTATTTAGGACAAAGGTAAATGGTCAAAAACTAACTATAAATGAGCTAGTAAATTATTGAATGTTCTGTTCCTGTCCCGTTTAACTCAAGGTTGAGTCAACAATGATTTAATGTTTCTGTTTGTCAAATGTCACAATGGTGATAAGTTGAATAGATCCCCTATTGAAAACTTCCACTTTTATGTCATCATAGCTCATGGAATGAGTAAAAAACACTCCCTTTACCAATAATAAGAAAACTCTTGAATTTGAAATGGCTAAAATTCTCTGTTTGGTAGCATGCTCAGTATAATTGGTATAATTAAATATACTAGAAATTGGTTACTTTAGAAATGTCATTTATTTAGTCTACAATATAGTGACATATACATACCGTGTATATATATATATATATATATATATATATATATATATATATAATATAAAAGCCGAAGGCCACTTCCGGAAAACCCGAAGGGTACTTCCGTGATGGCCTCCGGACCCATGCTGGTGGCGTCACCAGTCCTCTGTAGCCGGGCGGCGCCCGGCTTCAGGGACCGGTGCAGGAACGTTCCTCCCAGGAACGTTCCCGTCTGTCCTAGCTGCCTCCTCTCTCCCGCCCGCTCCAGCCGCCTCTGACCTGTGCCCATTGCCCGCCACCTGGGGGGCCCCGCACCCCCTGAGAGGCCCCGTGCTGAATTAGCCACCCGCCGCGCGCCCGGAGAGGAGGGAGGACGGGACTTCCTGTCCTGCACCTCTGCCCGCCCCACCTCTCCTTCTACACCAGACGCACCCCGGCCACGGTGAGTCTGCACCCCTCCACCCAGCTACGCCTCTGCCCTCCAGCCTCTCCTGCTTCCACTCTGCCCCTCCAGCCTCTGCCCCTCCAGCCTCTCCAGCTTCCGCTCTCCCCTTCAGCCTCCGCTCTCCCCTCCAGCCTCCGATCTCCCCTCCAGCCTCCGCTCTCCCCTCCTGCCTCTACCCTCCAGCCTCCGCTCTCCCCTCCAGCCTCCGCTCTCCCCTCCAGGCTCCGCTCTCCCCTCCATCCTCCCCTCTCCCCTCCACCCTCCCCTCTCCTCTGCCCTCCACCCTCCCCTCTCCTCTGCCCTCCAGCCTCCGCTCTGCCCTCCAGCCTCCCCTCTCCCCTCCAGACTCCGCTCTCCCCTCCAGCCTCCGCTCTCCCCTCCAGCCTCCGCTCTTCCCTCCAGCCTCCCCTCTCCTCTGCCCTCCAGCCTCCGCTCTCCCCTCTAGCCTCCCCTCTCCCCTCCACCCTCCCCTCTCCTCTGCTCTCCAGCCTCCGCTCTCCTCTGCCCTCCAGCCTCCGCTCTCCCCTCCAGCCTCCGCTCTCCCCTCCCGACTCAGCTCTCCCCTCCCGCCTCTCCCCTCCAGCCTCCGCTCTCCCCTCCAGCCTCAGCTCTCCCTTCCCGCCTCTCCCCTCCAGACTCCGCTCTCCCCTTCAGCTCCGCTCTCCCCTCCAGCCTCCGCTCTTCCCTCCAGCCTCCGTTCTCCCCTCCAGCCTCCCCTCTCCTCTGCCCTGCAGCCTCCGCTCTCCCCTCTAGCCTCCCCTCTCCCCTCCACCCTCCCCTCTCCTCTGCCCTCCAGCCTCCGCTCTCCTCTGCCCTCCAGCCTCCGCTCTCCCCTCCAGCCTCCGCTCTCCCCTCCAGCCTCCGCTCTCCCCTCCTGCCTCCGCTCTCCCCTCCTGCCTCTCCCCTCCCGCCTCTGCCCCCCCGCCTCCGCTCTCCCCTCCAGCTTCCGCTCTCCCCTCCAGCCTCCGCTCTCCCCTCCTGCCTCCGCTCTCCCCTCCTGCCTCTCCCCTCCCGCCTCTCCCCCCCGCCTCTGCTCTCCCCTCCAGCTTCCGCTCTCCCCTCCAGCCTCCGCTCTCCCCTCCCGCCTCCGCTCTCCCCTCCAGCCTCCACTCTCCCCTCCAGCCTCCGCTCTCCCCTCCAGCCTCTGCTCTCCCCTCCAGCCTCCACTCTCCCCTCCAGCCTCCGCTCTCCCCTCCAGCCTCCGCTCTGCCCTCCAGCCTCCGCTCTGACCTCCAGCCTCTGCCCTCCAGCCTCCCCTGTCCTCTGCCCTCCAGCCTCCCCTGTCCTCTGCCCTTCCTCCTCAGCCTCCCCTGTCCTCTGCCCTCCTCACCCCTCCAGCCTCCCCTGTCCTCTGCCCTCCTCACCCCTCCAGCCTCCCCTGTCCTCTTCCCTCCTCACCACTCCAGATTCCGCTCTCCTCACCCCTCCAGCCTCCGCTCTCCTCACCCCTCCATATGCAATGTACAGTATGTGTATATATGTGTGTATGTAGTCACTTCCGTCACTTTGTCCGCACTTCCCTCACTTTGTCCGCACACATACACACACGCACACACACACACTCCGCTATAGTTAGCACCGGCCCTGCATCAGCCGCCTGGATCCTCAGTCGACATGTCGCCACCCCCCAACTACTGGATCCAATATAGCGTCCAAAAAGTCTCGCCAAACTTCCCAGACGCCATATTGGATCCAGTCGTCCGCGGGCGGCGACATGTCGACTCAGAATCCAAGCGGCGTGGAAGACGCAGGGTCGGTGCTAACTATAGCAGAGTGTGTGTGTATGTATGTATGTGTGTGCTGACCACTCTGCCCACGGCGCTGCACTGACCACTCTGCCCACGGCACTGCGCTGACCACTCTGCCCACGCCACTGTGCTGACCAATCTCACCACACTCACTGCTAACCACTGAGCCACCGCACTCACTGCTAACCACTGAGCCACCGCACTCACTGCTAACCACTGAGCCACCGCACTCACTGCTTACCACTGAGCCACCGCACTCACTGCTAACCACTGAGCCACCGCACTCACTGCTAACCACTCAGCCACCGCGCACTCTGCTAACCACTGAGCCACCGCACTCACTGCTAACCACTGAGCCACCGCACTCACTGCTAACCACTGAGGCACCCCACTCACTGCTAACCACTGAGCCACCGCACTCACTGCTAACCACTGAGCCACCGCACTCACTGCTAACCACTGAGCCACCGCACTCACTGCTAACCACTGAGCCATCTGTATACACACAATTCATTTCACCGCACTCCCCTAACTATTAGTAAATAGACTATATATGGATTCTAGACTACCCGATTCTTTAGAATCGGGCCGCCATCTAGTATATATATATATTTCCTTTAACTTACTAGGATAAAAGTCAAGTAAAAGGCTAATTTAGGCTGACTTAAAAAAACTCATGCGTTTTAACATGCATTTTTTCATGTCATCATGCGTTTTTTAAGGTGTGTGATGGCACCCTGCGTTTTTGCATGCGTTTTTAAATCTGCTCCAAAAAATAGTGCATGCACTATTTTTTGGTGCTGTTTTAAAAACGCATGCGTTTTTGTAGAAAACGCATGTGTTTTTTTAACATGGGCCCCTATGGAAAACGCATGCAAAAACGCATGGTACATTAGTACCATTTAGTGCCATCCAAAAACGCATGCGTTTTCCATAGGGGCCCATGTTAAAAAAACGCATGCGTTTTTGAATTTTCTGGTAGAAGAAAAGGAAAGGAAGAAAGCGCACCGATCTAAATGTAAATGTATAATCAGATCGTAGGTGGATGTGGATGGCACTCACCTTTTTTAGGTCTTGTTCACTTGCGTATCGGTCACTAGGGACCATTAAGTATCCAGGCGTAGGTTTCCTCAGTAGTCGGTATGCTGCAAATCCCTGGTAGCTAGTAAGTAGCTCAGACCGAGTTACCATAGGAATATAGATCCAAAAGAGTTTTTTACCAGGCTATTTGCGCTCCCAGAGGTCTATGATCCAAAGCTTCTTATAATTTCATAAAGAGTTTTTTAATATTTCTTAAGAAAAGCACATACAACGCGTTTCGACAGTATAAAATGTCTTCCTCAGGTATATTGTTAAAAGTATTCCAAAATTGTGGATAGCTTTATAGGAAATAGTATTATGCTTAATAGGGTGTGGACCACTAAGGTTAGTTACTGACACACCTGCTGTATAGCTGCTATACAAGTTTGGTATATTCAGAAGCACATACTAAAGATAAAAAAAAAAAAAAAAAAAAAAAAAAAAAACACATTACATGTATATATAGAGCATAGTAAAATTTGATTATGACAGATTGACAGATAAAATGTGAAATATAATTTGATCATAAATAGCATAAAATGTTCAGTATAGTTTTATAACAAATTTAAAATTGTTGTATGTGACTGAAATCCATTTAAAATACACATACAAAAAAACAAAAACAAAAAAAAAAAACAAAAAAAAAACCAGTGCTCATTAGAATTGTGAGAAAACACACAGTATCAAAGGAAGGGTTAATATTATATTCCCTCAATCACCTCATTTAATCCGTCCGGGTGTAGAGAACCCATTTTAAAAATCCAATAAGATTCTTTACGATTTAATTTTTCAGTGCGGTTTGGGCAGTTCTCCGGAATTTGCTCAACTGGTGTAACTTTTATATTGAATTGTTTATTATGCTTCAAACACAAGTGCCGGGACAAACTATGTTTCATGAAGCCATTTTTCGCATTGTGTCTGTGGCCATTCATACGTGTTCTCAGGGACTGGATAGTACGTCCCACGTACTGAATGCCACAGGCACATGTGATGACATACACCACAAATTGGCTGTCACAGGAAAGTCTCTGTGTAATTGGGAATGATTCTCCTGTGCTGTTGCAGTGAATTCCTGTCGCATTGTGATCTATGATTCCACAGCAGCAGCACTTTTTTGAATTGCATCGCATTACAGCAGTTTTTTTGTTGTCATTTTTATTAGTTTTACCTGTATTATTTTTTGTTTGATTAATTTTCTGGTTTCCCTGTGATAATTTTTTTAAATGACTGGGGGCAATAATACCTCTTATTGTTTGTGCCCTGCGGAAAGTGATACTAGGTTTTTCTGGTAGGATTTTTTTCAGATATGCATCTCTTTTCAGTAGATACCAATATTTATTAAGTATCCTCCTAATATCATCGTTGTTTCGATTATATGCTGTTATAAAATTGTATTGCCATCTGTTATTTTTCTTTATTTCCTCACCGTTTTGATCTTTTTTATCCTTCCGGTTTAATAGACATACATCCTGAGTTTTTTTCAAAATTGTTTGATAGGCACTCACAATTAATTTTTTCGGATAATTTTTATCATAAAATTTTTTGAATAAAATTTGAGACTGTTTGATGTAATCATCTGTATTTGTATTATTTTTTCTGATTCTATGAAATTGACTAAAAGGAATATTTGTTTTCCACTTTTTGTAGTGCGCACTGTTATAATGTAGGAATCCATTACTGTCAGTTTTTTTAAAAAAAGTTTTACTGACAATTTCTTTGTTTTTATGTGACAATTCCAGATCTAGGAAGTCTATTTTTTCATTGTTTATGTTGGCAGTGAATGTTATTCCCCACTGATTAGCATTCATGTCGCTGATGAATTGCTCTGCTTTCTCCTGACTTCCCCTCCAAATAAAGATCAGATCGTCTATAAAACGACGGTATAGGATTATATGGTTAGCATAATCCTGTTGGGTGATCGGCGATGAGGACTCAAGTAGCCCCATAAATAAGTTTGCGAAACTTGGGGCCACTCGCGTCCCCATCGCGGTCCCAAGCAGCTGTATGTATAGCTGTTCCTGAAATTTAAAAACATTGTGTTCAAGAATAAATTTTAGACCTTTCAGTAGAAATTCTCTTTGAGAATCTGGCATATCCTTAATACCTTTTAGGTAGTGCTCCACTGCTTGTATTCACAGATCATGCTGTATATTAGAATACAAGGCGTTTACATCCATGGTAATGAAAAGAAAATCTTCCTCCCATGTAATATTTCTGATTTCATTTAGAAGCTGATTAGAGTCCTTTAGGTATGAGGGCAAGGTTTTTACTAGTTCTTGTAGAAACAAGCTGTCTCATTACATTGACTTGTTTCTACAAGAACTAGTAAAAACCTTGCCCTCATACCTAAAGGACTCTAATCAGCTTCTAAATGAAATCAGAAATATTACATGGGAGGAAGATTTTCTTTTCATTACCATGGATGTAAACGCCTTGTATTCTAATATACAGCATGATCTGGGAATACAAGCAGTGGAGCACTACCTAAAAGGTATTAAGGATATGCCAGATTCTCAAAGAGAATTTCTACTGAAAGGTCTAAAATTTATTCTTGAACACAATGTTTTTAAATTTCAGGAACAGCTATACATACAGCTGCTTGGGACCGCGATGGGGACGCGAGTGGCCCCAAGTTTCGCAAACTTATTTATGGGGCTACTCGAGTCCTCATCGCCGATCACCCAACAGGATTATGCTAACCATATAATCCTATACCGTCGTTTTATAGACGATCTGATCTTTATTTGGAGGGGAAGTCAGGAGAAAGCAGAGCAATTCATCAGCGACATGAATGCTAATCAGTGGGGAATAACATTCACTGCCAACATAAACAATGAAAAAATAGACTTCCTAGATCTGGAATTGTCACATAAAAACAAAGAAATTGTCAGTAAAACTTTTTTTAAAAAAACTGACAGTAATGGATTCCTACATTATAACAGTGCGCACTACAAAAAGTGGAAAACAAATATTCCTTTTAGTCAATTTCATAGAATCAGAAAAAATAATACAAATACAGATGATTACATCAAACAGTCTCAAATTTTATTCAAAAAATTTTATGATAAAAATTATCCGAAAAAATTAATTGTGAGTGCCTATCAAACAATTTTGAAAAAAACTCAGGATGTATGTCTATTAAACCGGAAGGATAAAAAAGATCAAAACGGTGAGGAAATAAAGAAAAATAACAGATGGCAATACAATTTTATAACAGCATATAATCGAAACAACGATGATATTAGGAGGATACTTAATAAATATTGGTATCTACTGAAAAGAGATGCATATCTGAAAAAAATCCTACCAGAAAAACCTAGTATCACTTTCCGCAGGGCACAAACAATAAGAGGTATTATTGCCCTTAGTCATTTAAAAAAATTATCACAGGGAAACCAGAAAATTAATCAAACGAAAAATAATACAGGTAAAACTAATAAAAATGACAACAAAAAAACTGGTGTAATGCGATGCAATTCAAAAAAGTGCTGCTGCTGTGGAATCATAGATCACAATGCGACAGGAATTCACTGCAACAGCACAGGAGAATCATTCCCAATTACACAGAGACTTTCCTGTGACAGCCAATTTGTGGTGTATGTCATCACATGTGCCTGTGGCATTCAGTACGTGGGACGTACTATCCAGTCCCTGAGAACACGTATGAATGGCCACAGACACAATGCGAAAAATGGCTTCATGAAACATAGTTTGTCCCGGCACTTGTGTTTGAAGCATAATAAACAATTCAATATAAAAGTTACACCAGTTGAGCAAATTCCGGAGAACTGCCCAAACCGCACTGAAAAATTAAATCGTAAAGAATCTTATTGGATTTTTAAAATGGGTTCTCTACACCCGGACGGATTAAATGAGGTGATTGAGGGAATATAATATTAACCCTTCCTTTGATACTGTGTGTTTTCTCACAATTCTAATGAGCACTGTTTTTTTTTTTTTTTTTTTTTTTTTTGTTTTTGTTTTTTTGTATGTGTATTTTAAATGGATTTCAGTCACATACAACAATTTTAAATTTGTTATAAAACTATACTGAACATTTTATGCTATTTATGATCAAATTATATTTCACATTTTATCTGTCATAATCAAATTTTACTATGCTCTATATATACATGTAATGTGTTTTTTTTTTTTTTTTTTTTTTTTTTTTGTTTTATCTTTAGTATGTGCTTCTGAATATACCAAACTTGTATAGCAGCTATACAGCAGGTGTGTCAGTAACTAACCTTAGTGGTCCACACCCTATTTAGCATAATACTATTTCCTATAAAGCTATCCACAATTTTGGAATACTTTTAACAATATACCTGAGGAAGACATTTTATACTGTCGAAACGCGTTGTATGTGCTTTTCTTAAGAAATATTAAAAAACTCTTTATGAAATTATAAGAAGCTTTGGATCATAGACCTCTGGGAGCGCAAATAGCCTGGTAAAAAACTCTTTTGGATGCGTTTTTGAATGGCACTTAATGGTACTAATATACTATGCGTTTTTACATGCGTTTTTGATGTCAGCTAATCACATAATAGCAAAAACGCACACAAAAACGCATGGTACTGTCACACATGCGTTTTTGCTATTTAGACATGCGTTTTTGCTATTAGGGCATGCGTTTTTTAACATGGGGGCCTATGGGTGCGTTTTTACATGCTTTTTTAAAGATGCAGGTCTCCAAAAACTCATGGAAAAAAAGCAAGTGTGACCCCAGCCTTACAATGCTATGACTTAAGGTACCTTTACACGTCGCAACATTGCATGCAGTTTCATTTGCAACTTACTGGTTGCAGTGAAATCATGGACACATTGTTCCATTTGTACACGGCCACAAAATAGAATATGATTTCACTGCAACCAGTAAGTTGTAAGTGAAATTGCATGCAATGTTGCGACGTGTAAAGGTACTCTAACATTATTTAAATTTTTCTTAGCCTATGGTGATGTTGAATGGCCTCATGAATCTTTTTTTTTTCTCTCTTCTCATTCCTTGAATGCTACACCTTCACAATTTCTAAGCCAAGGACAGGAATCAAAGGCTTGAATGAGACTTGTATATTCAATTTTAGACACCTTATAAAAACCTATGCAGCCAATATGAAGCTTTTTTGCATTATTCATTTTAAACCATCTTACACACAGATATATTGCTATTGTCACATTACTATTTGTGCAACAAGCAACTACAAGAGGAAAATGAATGTTGAATGCAATTTTATTTGACTTGATCTTCAAAAATGTTCATTACATATTAGCTGTAAGCTTTTAAAATGAAAAAAACTTGGTTGTTCCTCTTGTTTTGATAATGCTATCAAATAATGATTGAATGTACGTTAATCTAAAAAATGTCACAATGTTATAAAAAGTTATTACATAGAACTTAGAAAAGGCAAAATAATAGTATCTTCTTATACTGAATGAGTATTATAAATAGAATTATTTATAATCCTGAAGTCTTTTTTTTTAACATTAAAGGGAAGTGGAGAGGGCATATATCTTATATTCTTAAGGCTCACCTGATGAGGTGGATTTTCTGAGGGTACCTTTACACGTCGCCACATTGCATGCAATTTCACTTGCAACTCACTGTTTAGATTGAAATCATGGACACATTGTTCCATTTTGTTTCCGTGTACAAATGTAACAATGTGTTCATGATTTCACTGCAACCAGTAAGTTGCAAGTGAAATTGCATGCAATGTTGCGATGTGTAAAGGTACCCTAAGCCACATGTAGTTTATTTGTAGCACAGACCAAAGGCGTTGGTGCAGTGTAGAAGAGCAGAGCAGGATATAGTGGATAGCACAGGGAGAAGAGTTGAACGTCAAAACTGTATATTCTTGATAACATTGGGAGCAAGTTAGAGGTAGATATGCTAGCCAACACCTCGGACACCTTACACATTTATATGATCATATCAATGGCAAAAAGTACCCTATTTATTTTTTGCACTTTAGCATTTTTACTTTTTTCATTTTAGGGTATTTGGTTCACTTGTTGTTTTTTTGTTGTTTTTTTCCATGATGAGGCCAGTGTGAGCTTGCACCACCGTAGAGTTTCACTATAGTTCCAGCCCTTGTTTCATTCCATTATGTTTTGTTGCAGTCATGCAAACACAGGTGTGGCCTACCTTTGAGCTGGACATGATATAATGTGTAACATCCCATGGTATGGTGTGCTCTGTTGGGACCTAGTTCTGCTTAATCCTGTCCTTGTCACTTCACTGACGAATGGCAAGGAATTAGTACTATTGTTAGGCAGGGAGAGTCCCGATAGGGTGACCTTGTCGTTGGTGGGACAGCTTATGCATTTATATGATCATATCAATGTCACCAAGTACCCTATTCATTTTTTTGCACTTTGCATTTTTACTTTTATCATTTTTAGGGTATTTGCTCACTTGTTGTTTTTCTTGTTTTTTACAACATAAAACGGCAGAGCAGAAAATGCTGGAGGAAATCTGCAGCAGCATAGAAAAGCAGACATTAATATACTTAATGGGAACAAGGAGTAGGGTAGAAAATAGAGGTGGTATACTGAATGGAACCTGGAGAAGAATGGAACAGCAGAACAAGATATTCTGGACAACAACTAGGTATAGTGAATGTCATCTTGGAACAGCATGGAGCAGTAAAACAAAATATGTTAGCACCTGTAAAGCATGGCCTATGATTATGACATAAGAAGCTACTATGATACTCTGACATGCATATGAGCACCAGCCACCAGAGGAAGAGGCTGGAAATCCCAATGCTCGTAACAGTAATACATTTTATTACTCTCATTTTTGAAGAGTATACAGAAGAAGATAGAGAGGATGTTTGGGATGAAACTATTTGAGTGCTCTTGGGTATTAATATGCTTCCTAGCAACACACTTTCTTCATGAGAGTAATGCTTCCATTCAATCAAGTAGAAATGTCTTCCATGAAATTTTTTGGTTGATTTTAAAATTTTTAGTGGTATAAATAGCAAAAGCAGGAGTAAACTTGATGAGCGTTGAAAGTAGAGAGATGTGGCAAACAGGGAATCTTCAGAATGGAAGGCAGCTTTAGACCAAAATTGACCAGTTGATTTTTTAAGTTGTGATAAATGGACCAATGAATCCCATAGTTTTTACAGGCATTCTCCAGATGATTTTTTGTGGAAAGTCAAACCTTATCGCAAGGAGAAGGATTAGGAATGAATCAACTGTGTTTATTTGCTCTCTTGGAAAATTTAGCTGCAGCAGACAGATTGGATTTAATTTCTATGGATATGTTGAGTTTGTCCTGATGAGCTTTGTTCACAGCAGAAAACAGATTTTGGGGAGCAGTAGGAAAAGGAAGAAAGGGTTCACAGCTAAACATTGTGAAAAGAGGTAATTTACTGGTAGACTCAAAGACATACCGTATATACTCGTGTATAAGCCGACCCGTGTATAAGCCGACCCCCTCTAGTTTTGCCCCCAAAATCTGGGAAAACCTATTGACTCGTGTATAAGCCGAGGGTGGACCCCAGCACAGGTATACAGCCCCCAGCAGTGTGGTATACAGCAGCCCCAGAGGTATATACAGCAGCCCCAGTGGTATATACAGCAGCAGCCCCAGTGGTTAGTATACAGCAGCCCCAGAGGTGTATACAGCAGCCCCCGTGGTAGTATACAGCAGCCCTAGAGGTATATACAGCCCCAGTGGTACTATACAGCAGCCCCAGTGGTAGTATACAGCAGCCCCAGTGGTAGTATACAGCAGCCCCAGTGGTAGTATACAGCAGCCCCAGAGGTATATACAGCCCCAGAGCTATATACAGCAGCCCTAGTGGTGTATACAGCAGCCCCAGAGGTATATACAGCAGCCCTTAGGTAGTATACAGCAGCCCCAGTGGTGTATACAGCAGCAGCCCCAGGGGTGTATACAGCAGCAGCCCCAGGGCTGTATACAGCAGCAGCCCCAGGGCTGTATACAGCAGCAGCCCCAGGGGTGAATACAGCAGCAGCCCCAGGGGTGCATACAGCAGCAGCCCCAGGGCTGTATACAGCAGCAGCCCCAGGGGTGTATACAGCAGCAGCCCCAGGGCTGTATACAGCAGCAGCCCCCGGAGGTATACAGGCCCCCCCATCATGATCCAGGGCCCCCCCCCCTTGCGCAAACCTGTAAAGTAAAATCATACTTATCACTGTCCTGTCGCGCCGTCCAGCCGCTTGCTGACATGACGATCTCGGGCTTCATTCCGCGTCTTCTGGCTTCCGGCTTCCTGTGGTCGCGGGCAATGACGTCATTGCCCACGACCACAGGAAGGCGGAAGATGCGGAATGAAGCCCGGGATCGTGATGTCGGCAAGCGGCTGGACGGCGCGACAGGACAGTGATAAGTATGATTTTACTTTACAGGTTTGCCGCGCAAGGGGGGGCCTGGATCATGATGGGGGGCCTGTATACCTCTGGGGCTGCTGCTGTATACTTATACTGTATACTCGCGTATAAGCCGAGGGGGGACTTTTCAGCCCAAATTTTGGGCTGAAAAACTCGGCTTATACGCGAGTATATACGGTAATTGTTCTGATCAAATTCCACCCACCAATGGCCAAATGTTCTGATACACTTTGGAGATTATTCAAAGATATTGTTCAGTATACTGGTTGATCCTCTCAATCTGGAAGATCCTTTTATTACTTTAAGGAGAACGGGTAGAGCAGTCTGGGAAATCTTGAGATTTCTGCAAAATGCTCTGCAGAATTTTGAAACAAACTACTCCTTGCTCAAAAACATTATAGGTAGTTATGATCGAGTACCGTATTATTTGTAATTGCTATACTCGCAACGAGTACTTTGTAATACTCATGTATTTGTTCTGAATAGCTAGTACAATGTAAGTCAATGGGAACGTGAGTAATTTTCTGCTAGATCCTACAAAGAGGTCTGAAAGGGCTGTAAAAAGGCAGAGATGGCTTAAACAGTGCTCATACTGCATGGGAACAGTAGGCAGACATGATGTACACTGTCTTTGTACTGTTCTGCCATACAGCTGTGACAGTGAAAACAGAACACCAGTCTGAATCATATTATAACATCCAAACCTTTTTATTGTACAGAAACAACTAAATCTTCACTGGAGTTAAGCAGCGGCACACAACACCATAAGGTGAGCGGCCATCTAACCCCTATATTTAGTCTACGGTAAAAACCATAGGTGCTCCTCATTGTGCCCCTCTTATTCTTTTATAACACACAGCTGTCACAGAACCTAGTAAAGATAGACAGATAGAAGAACAGGTAGATCAGGCTTGCCAGAGTCCTGCTGCTGCTGCTGTGGCCATTCAGTCTTCCGCGCTCCTGCAGAATCACTTCCAGGTCAGCTCCGTCTCCAGCTGAATCACTTCTGGGGCCGCCTACTTGCATATTCACTGCACTGTCAGGCAAACAGCCAATCACAGACGCTCACACTCTTTGAGCACCTCTGTGATTGGCTGTTGCAGTCAGAGTGTATTTCCACAATCTGAACAGTGATTCTGTCCATACATGTTCACACATCAGTGTAAGGCAACCAGCCTGCTGTTATAGGATGTTAAATAAATAAATAATTTAAAAAGAAAATGTGTGGGGCTTCGCAGTATTTTTAAGTCTAGCCCAGTGAAAGCTGACAGCTGCGAGCTGCCACCCTCAGCTGCATAATTTTACCTTGGCTGGCAGAAAAAATGCGTGGGCTCTGCCCTATTTTTAATTGCCAGTCAAGGTAAAACTAGGCAGCTGAGGGCTGCCTAGTTTTTTCAGCAGGGTGAGGACCCATTGATTTAGGGCCCCCCTACGCTAAAGAGTAGCAGCTCGCAGTCACCCCAAAAATGGCACATTTACTATAGAGCCATTTCTAGGTGCTTTAACAGGCTCTTCCAGTGGCCCTGGTGACGGTGGCACAGTGGCACACTAGGTAATAGGGGGTTAACACCAGCTTTGTATTTCCAGCTGGTATTAAGCCGCAGGTCTCAGTGCTGTAATATGGTCACCATTGCCATAGTAACTGCTGTTGCTATGAACAGCGCTAAGACTTGCGCTATAGTAAAGCGCTAAAGTGCCAGTCTCAGTGTTATCATATAGTAAGCAGTGAGGTCACCGTAGCAACACTGGTTACTATGGCAACGGTGACCTGACCGCTTACTATATGACTACAATCACACACATCGCTTTGGCTGCATTTTGTGAGGATTCGTTTTTGGTGCAGAAAGTGCACCAAGAATGGATTCTCACATAACGCAGCCAAAATGCTGTATGTGAATGCTGCTGTGCTATTTACTTACCTTCCTGCACTTGCCGGGTGATGTCCAGTGTCCAAAAACAATGGGCCCTCATCTCACCTCGCTGAGAATACCAGCCCTCAGTTGCCTAGTTTTACCTTGGCTGGCAATTAAAAATAGGGCAGAGCCCACACATTGTTTTTGCCAGCCAAGGTAAAATTTTGCAGCTGAGAGCAGCAGGATGTAGCTGTCATCCTTCACTGGGCTAGACTTAAAAATACTGCAAAGCCCCCCCATGTTTTTTTTAAATTATCTATTTATTTAACACTAGGAATGGGCGAATACTAAATTACTCGGACTCGCTAGACTCTAACGAGTAGGATCCCGATACTCGCTACTCATTGCGAGTTTAGCGAGTCCAATGTAAATGAATGTGGAAGCGAGTATTGCAGTGATTCCTCTGCTGCTGGACCTCATAAAGGGGTCTGGCAACAGAGGAAAAACCTGCAATTCCCCATTTTATTCTTTAAAAGCCAGCAGCAAAAAGCCGCGGGCTTTTAAAGAATAGTTAAAAAAAAAAGGATTGAACCGGATTGAACCGGATTGAACCGGTGCGGTTCAATCCGGTCCCATAGACAGTCATGTTAAAGTTAACCTGATTGAACCTGACCGGGTCAATCCAGGACAATCCGGTTCAAAGAAGTAGAGGAATAGAATTTACAATTGATTTTCATTGGACTCGTTACTGTGCGAGTAATCGCAATGAAACTTGCAGAGTGAGGAGTCGGCCGATTACCCGCAGAGTAGCGAATAGTAACGAGTAGATTCGCCGATCCCTATTTAACAGCCTATGATGTCAGGTTGGTTGCCACATACTAATGTGTATGTCAACCAAGCACAATTACTGTCCAGATTGGCTTTTGCAGTCAGAGTGGATTTCCACAATTGTGGAACCCCACTGGTCAGTGCGCCACTATAGGGGTACTGCACCTTGGTTAATGTGTGTGGTATCCCGGTCATCTGAGGATGAGAATGTCAACCTGAGGCCCTCATCCCCGCATCCATACACTTGGAACTAGGGGACCAATTGGCTAAGCCTGTTACCAGGGTTACCGGACCCAGAGGGAGGACTGTGAGGTGTAGAAAAAAATGAGAAGGACAGTGATGAGGAAGCAGTACTGTGAGGGAAGTCAAGGAGAGAGGACCCTGCGAGGCTCGAAGTGGAGGGTGCCAGAAAAAAAGGCAACACAGGCAGAAGGGGGATCCCTGGCTTGTGTAAGCCTGTGCCGAACTGTGCCAATAGTCAGTCTGGGAGAGAGCCAGTCCAAGACAGAGTACCAGCTTCGAGTGCGGTGCACTTCAGCTCTGAGCCGCCAAACCCATTGGGTCGAAGGCCTTCCATAAAGTCCCGACCTAGTCTGACACGCACGTCCCCACAAGGAGTACTAAATTGGGTTGAGCCCCTTAGAGAGAAAAAGGGTTAACTCTATATACCCAACGAGCGTGGTAGTAAGAGGACCATCCTTTGGTGACTACCCGGCCAGTTACCCGTGACTGTGTACCTTGTGAACAACTCTGAAAGTCACCAGTAAACACCCGTGCAGAGCAAGAAGGTCTCCGGGGTTTTATTTTCACTACGACATCAGTTACCACACTGCCGTGGGGATCCGGTTCCACCTACTGGGAGCGTTACTACCTGGCTGCCCATCCATCAACTCTGGAGGTCTGCAGCAGTGCCGGTGCCATCACCGGACACCGTAGGTGGCGTCACAAACTATAGTTTATTTTATTTTTCTTTATTAACCCCCTTTTTAAGCGACCACCAGGGCCATGGCCCCAGGCACAGGCTACCGTTGACATCACCCAGAACTCAATGCCTGGGTTCCGAGTACCCCCGGCCCTTGGGCGGGTCACAATCACAGATGCACTCACTGAGTGTGAGAGTCTGTGATTTGCTGTTTGTTCGACAGTGCAATGAATATGCAAGTAGCTTAATAGGCGACCCTGGAAGTGATTAAGCAGGAAACTGAGCGGCCCAGGAGCAGCAGCAGGATACTGGTAAGCCTGATCTATGTTCTATCTTCACTAGGTTCTGTCAAAGCTGTATGGCAGGACAGTATATACACAGTGTACATCTTGTCTGTATACTATTACCATGCATTTTGAGCATGCTCTCATCGATCTCTGCCTTTTTACAGCCCCCCCAGACCTCATCGCTATTAGGATTGAGAGTCTTTTTTTCCCTTGGCTATACTGCCCTGCCAATCACAGTAATGCCATTATCAAAGATGAATCTGGCATTACTATGACTGGCAAGCAATCCAAGCATGTTTATTGACTGCAAATCAGTCAGTAAACATGCTAGGCAGCTCACTCGAATATCACGAGTATAATCCAAAAAACTCGCCGAGTAATGAGTATTGCGAATACTATTCATGCGAATAGCGAATAGTAACGAGTATACTCTCTCATCACTAATTATGGGCTGTTGAATCATAAAATTTCTTTGAAGAAAACTTGAGATATCTTTGGAGAAGAAAGAAGACAAGATAATGGAATAACAGGTTACACAGGGAAGGGCCTACCACTCGTGCAGCCGGTTCAATGAACTGGAGCCCCGAGCAGGTAGAGGGCCCCAAGGCTCCAGCACCTCTGGCTCTGTCCACATGGCTAAGGAGGATGGAGGGAGCAGGGGGATGGAGAATGGAGGGAGCAGGGGGATGGAGGATGGAGGGCACAAGGAGTTGGAGAGATCAGAGGGATGGAGGATGGATGGAGCAGGGGGATGGAAGTTGTGCTGGGCTGTATGTGTTATTTGGAGGCTGTGCTGGGCTGTATATATTATATTATTTGGATTCTGCAACTGGCCTCCAAATAATATATACAACCCAGCAGTAGCATCCAGGGGGATGGAGGATGGAGGGCACAGGAAAATGGAGAGACCAAGGGGATGGAGGATGGAGAGACCAGGGGGATGGAGGGAACAGAGAGATTTAGGATGGAAGGAGCATGGGGATGGAGAGATCAGAGGGATGAAAGATAGAGAGACCAGGGGGATGGAGAATGGAGGGAGCAGGGGGAAGGAAGATGGAGGCCACAGGTAGATGGAGGATGGAGGGAACAGGGGGATGGAGAGATCAGGGGAATGAAGGATGGAGGGAGCAGGGGGATGGAGGATGAAGGACGCAGGGGGATGGAGATATCAGGTTGATGGAGGGATGGATGATGGAGGGAGCAGGAGGAAGGAGAGTGCAGGGGGATGGAGGATAGCGGGAGCAAGGGGATGTCAGATGGAGAGACCAGAGGGATATAGAATAGAGGAAGCAGGAGGATAGAGGACACAGGGGAATGGAGAGATCAGAGGGATTGAGAATGGAGGGAGCAGGGGGATGGAGGATGGAGGATGGAGAGACCAGGAGGATGGAGAATGGAGGGAGCAGGAGGCTGGAGGATGGAGGGCACAAAGGGATGGAGAGATCAGAGAGATGGAGGATGGAGGTAGCAGTGGGATAGAGGCTGTGCTGGGCTATATATATTATTTGGAAGCTGTGCTGAGCTGTACTGTCATGGCCAAAAGTTTTGAGATTGATACAAATATTAATGTTTACAAAGTCTACTGCTTCCGTTTTTTAATGGCAATTTGCATATACTCCAGAATGTCATAAAGAGTGATCTGCTTAACAGCAATTACTTGCAAAGTCAATATTTGCCTAGAAAATGAACTTTAACCCCCAAAACACATTTCAACATCATTGCAGTCCTGCCTTAAAAGGAGCAGCTAACATCGTTTTAGTGATTGTTCCATTAACACAGGTGTGGGTGTGGATGAGGACAGGGCTGGTGATCAATCAGTCATGATTAAGTAAGAATGACACCACTGAACACTTTAAAAGGAGGCTGGTGCTTGGTATCATTGTTTCTCTTATGTTAACCATGGTTATCTCTAAAGAAACACGTGCAGCCATCATTGCACTGCACAAAAATGGCCTAACAGGGAAGAGTATCGCAGCTAGAAAGATTGCATCTCAGTCAACAATCTATCGCATCATCAAGAACTTCAAGGAGAGAGCTTCCGTTGTTGTCAAAAAGGCTCCAGGGCGCCCAAGAAAGACCAGCAAGCGCCAGGACTGTATCTTAAAACTGTTTCAGCTGCGGGATTGGACTACCAGCAGTGCCGAGCTTGCTCAGCAATGGCAGCAGGCTGGTGTGAGTGCTTCTGCACGCACTGTGAGGCGGAGACTCTTTGAGCAAGGCCTGGTTTCAAGGAGGGCAGCAAAGAAGCAACTTCTCTCCAGAAAAAACATCAGGGACCGACTGATATTCTGCAAAAGGTACAAGGAGTGGACTGCTGAGGACTGGGGGAAAGGTACAGGGAGTGGACTGCTGAGGACTGGGGTAAAGTCATTTTCTCTGATGAATCCCCTTTTCGATTGTTTGGGACAATTTGGAAAACAGCTTATTCGGAGAAGAAGAGGTGAGCGCTACCACCAGTCTTGTCTCATGCCAACTGTAAAGCATCCTGAAACCATTCATGTGTGGGGTTGCTTCTCAGCCAAGGGAATCGGCTCACTCACAGTCTTGCCTTAAACACAGCCATGAATAAAGAATGGTACCAGAATGTCCTCCAGGAGCAACTTCTCCCAACCGTCCAAGAGCAGTTTGGCGCCCAACAATGCCTTTTCCAGCATGATGGAGCACCTTGCCATAAAGCAAAGGTGATAACTAAATGGCTCAGGGAATAAAACATAGAGATTTTGGGTCCATGGCCTGGAAACTCCCCAGATCTTAATCCCATTGAGAACTTGTGGTCAATCATCAAGAGACAGGTGGACAAACAAAAACCAACAAATTCTGCTAAAATGCAAGCATTGATTATGCAAGAATGGACTGCTATCAGTCAGGATTTGGTCCAGAGGTTGATTGAGAGCAGCCAGGGAGAATTGCAGAGGTCCTGAAGAAGAAGGGTCCACACTTGCTGCATTAACTCATTCTAACTGTCAATATAACATTTTGGTACTCATAATATGATTGCAATTATATTTCTGTATGTGATATAAACATCAGACAAACACGAATAAAAACCAGAGGGCAGCAGATCATGTGAAAATATCATTTTGGTGTCATTCTCCAAACTTTTGGCCATGACTGTATATATTATTTGGATGCTGCAACTTGCCTCCAAATAATATACACAGCTTAGCAGTAGCCTCCAGATAATAAATACAGTCCTGCATAGCTTCAATATCTAATATATAAAGCTGAATGTGTGTATGTGTGTATGTGTGTATGTATATCCGGGATTGGCATCTACACCGTCGCAACTATAGCCACAAAATTTTGCACAGTCACACGTCTGGACCCTGAGAGCGTCATAGGCTATGTTGTGAGGCGAAATTTTAACCCCACGCGTTCCAGTTCACCAAACAATGTTGGCCCTATCTACATAATGGGGAAAAAGGGAAAGGAAACGTGTGGGAGGAAAATCGCCAGCTGCCAGCTATAGCTACAAAATTTTGCTCAGTCACACGTCTTGACCCCGGGAGCGTCATAGTCTATGTTGTGAGGCGAATTTTTAACCCTGCGCGTTCCAGTTCACCAAAAAATGTTGCCCCTATCTACATAATGGGGACAAAGTGAATGGAAAAGAGTTGGAGGAAAATCGACAGCTGTCAGCTATAGAGACAAAATTTTGCACAGTCCTACGTCTGGACCCCGGGAGCGTCACAGGCTATGTTGTGAGGCGACATTTTAACCCCGCGCATTCCAATTCACCAAACAATTTTGCCCCTATCTACATAGTGGGGAAAAAGTGACAGTTACCAGTTGACAGTTGTGAATGAGAGGGGCTTAATGATAGCGCCAAAGACTAACAGCACATACCAGCATATAGTCACTAAGGTGGGGCCCCAACATGAGATATTCACCACGCACGGGGACATGTATACACAACACACGCACACAAAGAGTAACAGCAAGTGTATGGTCGCTAAGGTGCAGCCCCAACATTGGATACTCACCACGCACCCGAACAAAACACACACACACACACACCACAAAGAGACACACACAACATAGAGACACACACACACCCCCAAGGGGACAGACACACACTCTATAGCGACACATGCACTCACCCCACAGGAACACACACACACACCACAATGAGACACACATGACACAGACACACACACCACACAGACCCCCCCCACAGGGACACACACACATAGCCACCCTATAGGGACACATGCACTCACCCCACAGGGACACACACACCACAAAGAGACACACACACACCACACAGACCCCCCACAGGGACACACACACATACACACCCTATAGGGACACATGCACTCACCCCTCAGGGACACACACACACCACAAAGAGACACACACCACACAGAGACACACACAACACAAAGACACACACACCCCACACAGACACCCCCCCCACAGGGACACACACACATGCACACCCTATAGGGACACATGCACTCACCCACAGGGACACACACCACAAAGAGACATACACAACACAGATACACACACACCACACAGTCCCCCCACAGGGACACACACACATACACACCCTATAGGGACACATGCACTCACCCCACAGGGACACACACACACACCACAAAGAGACACACACAACAGAGACACACACCACACATACCCCCCCCCCCACCCCACAGGGACACACACATACACACCCCAGGGACACACACACCACACAGACAGACACAGATGTGCACAAATCACCTCACACAACTCGCCTCATACGTGTGCTATCTTTATTTTCCAAATATAAACATCTGATTAAAAACAGCCAATGTGCAACACATGTGCCATATAGGGAATTAAGGCAGATGTCAGTCACATGAGCTGTCTATTATGTGTATGTGTGAGGTAACATATACTGCCTGGCCAGGGGGTGGGTTTACTGTTGGCTGGAGATTTATTAGGCTGCCTATAGCAATCAATCACAGTTTAGCTTCTATTTTCCTGCAGGTCATTAATATGACATATTCAAATTCTATTTTGTTATAGCTAACAGCAGTTATTTATTAACCCGGGCACTACAGCTAGGTATATATACAGCCCATTTAGTGTCGGAAAACTCACAGCAAGAATTGATATGCTGCAGATTTTCCTGCACTAAAATACGCAGCATTTATAAATATTACAATCTATATATTTACATTCATTTGTTGAACTATGAAGGGGGCCCCCAAACATTTCTTGCACAGGGGCCCACTACAGTCTGTGTCCACCCCTGAGGAGACATCTTGGAAAGCAAATCCACCAAGACACAGATGCTAGTGACTTTTGGAGCTTCAGAAATGTCAGTTACAACGTCCATGGATATTTCAGCCGAATGTTATAATAAAATAAGTAATGGGAATCAAAGAAACAGGAGTTTCTTGGCAAGAAAGCTATTAATTAGAATACTGAGGAAAACATGTCATAAACCCATTAATGTCCTTTTTACGCTTGTCAGTAACAGAAATAAGAGGGAAGTTTGGCAGAATATTTAACACCAGGATGATGAGAAAAGAGAGACGCCTGAGCTTAAGACAAGACTTCCTAGGGAAGAGTTTTAGAAACAGTCTTTTCCCTTGTATTAGATGATGATGTTTAGGTTCAATACTATTGTACTTCTGCAGTAATGTCAAACTGATTAAAGAATTTGGAGTGAGCGTTGGCCTGCTTATTTTTTTCCTACAGGATGGTACCCTGCTGTTCTGATCGTATTTACTAGAGATGAGCGATATTCGATTAGAATTGTTCGCCAATTTCAAATTCGACCTGTTTTGGGCTATGTTTGAGTCATTCGACGAATTCGAACAATTTGCTAAAAATCCGGTAATTCGAGTTTATGTTCGATAATGCTTTGTTGACCAAAAGCATTACTGACTTTTCACAGTAATGCTTTTGTTCAACGTTATTATAAGTTTCAGTGACTAGGAATGAATAGTGGGTGGGAGGGGGTAAGTGGGCTGGGGAGAGGTCTGTGGTGAAATACTGTAATTTAGATATCCATTTTTTTTTCTTTACCGCTCTTACTGTGGGTGGTCCAGTGTGTCAGCCTATCAGCACGCATAGAGAAAAGTGTACTTTTTGCACACAAGGGTTTGTGTCATTGGCTGGCCATGTCACATGCCCTTGCCATATAAAACCCGGCCATTTTACCCTCCTCGCCATTTTCTCAGTGCTGCAGCTCAGTGTCAGATGGCACCGCTGCTGCTGCTGTGAACTACAGAGAAAGCTAGTTAGATAGTGATTCAATTGCAAGTTAGATAGAAAGATAGTTGATAGGTTTACAGACTACTTCCAAGAACTGCCCTTTTGAGGACTTAAAAGCAGTTTTTGCCAGGCAGGTCTCTACAAAGAAAGCTAGTTAAATTGCGATTCAAATGCAAGTTAGATAGAGAGATAGTTGATAGGTTTAGGGACTACTTCCAAGAACAGCCCTTTTGAAGACTTAAAAGCAGTTTTTGCCAGGCAGGTCTATTCAAGTGCGGTGCAAGTGTTTTTTACAGCATCTGGTAAAATCTAACCAAGGAAATCCTTTTTGGCTAGTAGCAGTGAGTCAGGCAATGGTGTAGCACTGTTGTGAAGAAAGCTACACCGCCTGTCTGTAATAGCCATTTTTTACTGCATCTAGTGAGTTAACACATGGTCAAGGTACCTCTCTTAGGGGAGGATGACTTTTATGCACATAGTAGCTCAGCACTCAGGCTGAGAGCCCTACTAGTGAACATGTGTAGTTCCTTTAAAGGGATCCTGTCACCCCCAAAACACCTCCAAAGCTCTTAAAACCTGTCCCTAGTGCATATTAACACTTTCCCTACACTGCTTTTTGCTCCTAAATGCACCTAAGCAAAGTGATTAAAAACGTTTTATAAGTACCTCATTATTGATGCTAATGAGTGACTATGTATTCAGAGTCACTCATCAAGGCAGCCCCTCTTTATGATATCACGCCTGAATAGGCGTGATCTTGATAGCAGATTCAAAATCGCGCCTCCCTGCGCGCCTCCCCACTCTCACATTCCGTGCAGGCTTCAGTGGGGGCATATTGACGCGATTCGCGTCATTTCCTGGCGACGGGTGACGTCGGACACCCGCGCCGCATTGGGCTTCAAGTGCCTCACTGGGCATGCGCGCGGGAGCGTACTGCGCATGCGTGCGGCACCCGAACAGAGCGGTCGGCGATCCGGAGACACAGGGACAGAAGAGGCTTCCACTGTTCATAACAGTACGGCGGTCCCCTTTCAAAGCCCAAAGTTTCCCAGCACATCTCCCACTGTACCACCAACGATTCACATACCCTCCCTACGTTTACAAAAGTATCTACATGTAAATCACTACACTATTATTGTTGAAAGTCATGTTGCCTAGGCAACTATTCTGTAGACACATACACCAACTATGATCTAACATATGAGGATATGCATTCATGTACATGTATATACTACAAACCTCATTCTGCACAGATACATTTTAAAACATATATACACATATGGACATCCATTTTACTGTATATATATGTCTTTATATATATATATAAATATGTGTGTGTGTGTGTGTGTATATATATATATATATATATATATATATATATATATATATATATACACACACACACACACACCA